>VWYH01010450.1:70874-82626 GCA_013399365.1 Pampusana beccarii | reverse complement strand
GCAGCAGAGCGTGGAAAAAGTCAGGAAACGTTTTATTTTTAATGCAGCAAAACACGCCCTTTAAAAATACAAGTGACAATATTGTAATAATTCTAACAACTCGGCCAATTTTCTTAAAACACAAATCAGAAATGCAAGCATCAGTAAAATACATATTTAAAAGTACTGCCTATCTGCCTAAGTGAGAGCATGGAGCCACCTCTTCCGTCGTACCCGAGATTTTCCTTGGGTTTTGCTGCAGGGGCGGGATCCGTGGATTGCCCCTACTGCTGGATGCTCTGCTGAAGTAAGCTCTCTACAGCACGATCACAAGTGGCTGTTACAACTAAAAGCTTTTCCGTTTAAAATTATAAATAGGATTATACATAAGTCTCTAAAAAGAATAAAAAAACAACCAGTGGGAGCTTTCCCCATGGGCAGAGCAGTGTCACCCATCCTATCTGAGCTCCACCGGTGCTCAGGGGAAGACTGCGAGAAATAGCAGAGCCTTGTGTAAAACCACTGTTACATAAAAGCTTTAAAAATAGAGATTACTCTTCTTTCTTGTGGAAAAGATATCAATTATTATTCTTTCAGGACAGCTACGAAGTGACTCTTCAGCTAATTGAATGAGCTATGCTACCTGTTCAAACATTTGTTGTATACCAGGGATTAAATTTCACTTCAATGAGTTGTGTGGACACGTTCTGAGTCTCTAGAGGGAACAACATTATTACAAACGCTGTATAAAATTAAACACAATTCCTCCTCCCTTACACAGAAGAGACATTTTTTTCAAGCTGTAAAACAAAGGACTTCAAAGATGGATTCCTTGCCCAGTTAACTTTGCTTCCAATTACGATATTCTATTAAAAAAAAAAAAGATTGTTGGTTACAAAGAGGCTTTAAAGAGGATTATTCCTGGTAAAATATCTCAAAAGCTGTCTGGTTTTTAACTTTTAATTTGGAAACTCTTGAAATTCACAGCAGGGTTTGAAGTAGGCAGGATGGGGGAGGGGAGAAAGGCAATTATTGTTTCAGATCCTACTGTCAATACACAAAAAGAAAGCAAGCACGGTGCTTTGTATTTCCTAAAGGTGCTTGCACACCATGTCTATTTTAAACATAAGAATTTAGAGGATGTGGTTTTCTTCCCTGTGGTGGTGTTGTTTTTTGGTTGGTTGGTTTTTAAACAAATGAAATACAGTTTGCCTCAAACACAACATAACACAGTTAACATTCTCACCCTGCCATTCTGGATTGAAAATAGGAATTATTCAATTTAACGGAAGACGACAAGTCTTCAGGGATGCAAAACCAGGAGACAGTTCTAGGAATCTAATCTAAAACCCACTAAAATGTTTGATTTCTTGTTCTCAATTTGAGATGTAGCCTTGTTATAAATGCACACTAGTAGTTAACACAGCATGCGATACATAAACATGTGGCTCTCTGTCCTCGAAATTCTTCTGATCATCTAAATTCACAGCATGGCTATATTTCGCCTTCTGCCTGAAGCCCTCCAATGTATTTTATCTTTTCCCTAGTCTACATTTTGGAAACCAACTTTGTGCATCTCATCTGGGATTTCATAACCCATTTGCAGATACACTCAAGCACACTGCAGCTGGGTCTGTTCACCGTGCCTCCCATCTGAGCACTGATGTCAGGTCTGTGTGAGGCCAGGTGACCGAAGGCAGGACAAGCCACACAGCCACAGGCAGAGCACCAGCACCAGGCTGGGCATGCTGAGCCCCTCTCACAACAGGATGCTGCAGGAGGCCCCTCCAGCCTGTCCCAAATCGTGAGGAGTTCTTCCTCACCCTACGTGACTGCACACTCCAGCCCACTGCACCAACACAGACCAGTCAGCAGGATCTGATATGCGGGTAACCAAAAGGGTGGGGGCTACACCACTGCAAGTATTTGGAGAGTGGCTGTGTCCACAGGCCAAGGCTTGCACAAGGTTGCAGTGGGCAACACCAGCAGAGAAGCACATGTGGCCAAGGGGCAGACAGAGGAGCAGCCATCTGGCTCACTGGTATCATGGGATTAAAACCTACTTAATTTTCCTAATTATAAGATGGGGGAACCCTTTTCCAGGGAGGTGTAGAGGTGATTCTCAGTGTAAGGAAATACAGCCACTGCTACTTTTCCACCTTTAAGGGAAAAAAGGAATAAAGACAGACTGATAGACTGTCTCTAAACTTTGTAAATAATTATTCCAAAGAAATTTGTGACAATTTCATGCTTTCAGTCTTTAAAGCAATAAAGTTTTCTTTTCACACAGCAGTTTTTTCATTACCGTTCTTACTTAAGGGTTTTAGAAAACACAATTATGTTTGAAGTTACATTTACCATACACTACATTGTCTTGACTATAATGCAAAACTGTAAACTTGCTCCTGAAAGCTACAACACGTTACCTGGAAGACATTTTGAAGTACTGCAATCCTGTGTCTTTCTTTTTGTATGCTACGACGAATTGTATCCAGCATTATGATCACTTTCGCGCGTCCTTGTTTCTCCTTTACTTTCCTTGTTATGGCATGAATTTGCAGCATTTTCTGTTCTCCGCTTTTTTTCAGTGCTGTTCCATTATTAGGAAAAGTGTTACAAAGTAGTTAGATGAGCAGTAGAACTAAATATATGCTTTTTTCCTCACAGACACCTTCCACTTCCACTGCAATAACCCTAACTTCACATTCCACATCCCTTCCCTCCAACACGTTTCAAGATATTCCTTTCACACAAGAGGCAACATATGCTGTGGGGACCTGGTATCAAAGTACATCAATTGGTTCCCTGGCTGCTAGGAAAACAGCAAGTATTTTGTACGCATCTGCATTTCCATCAGACATGGACTGCAATTTGAACATGTGTCCTACACCCCATCTTTAGTTGTCACAGTTTTTAAGGCCAAGGGTGTTTTAGACCCTTTCCCCCTTTTCAAATTTGATCAAAACCAAATTCCAAAGTCGTACAAGAAACTTATAGATGACAGCAGTGAACAGTAGTGTTTTTTTATAGGAAACCAGGTTGAAAACTAGAGTGAATAAAATCATTTAGGGACAGTTCATACAGCATTCCTTTACGTATTTCCAAAGATATTAGGGATGTTCATTTTTTCTACAAAGATGACTTGACATCTAAATTTGACCCACTCTAATAAGTCTATTGAATACTGACATACATACCAGTAAGAGAGTTTTTTGTAAGCAAATCCCATCCTGTATTCTGCAAATGTTTTCATAAAGGTGCAGTCTGACAAAAAACCCCCCAAGACTTGAGGTGTTGTAGGACTGATTTAAATTACTAAATAATGTGTAGTTTTCTGCGGAGTTTACACTAAGTAATAGAACGCTACCACATTCTTTTTGAGTGTCTCCTTGCATATCTCATTCTAACATATCAGTCTCATGCTCAAGTAGATAACACACCATCTTATTTTTAGAGTACTTCCTACTCTTTTCAGAAGTTTTATAACTATGTTGAGTTTCTCAGTTACTTCAGGTGTAAATTAATATTGCTACAAGAAGAACTTTAAAATGTGAACTGTACATTCAAATGTAAAACCAAGTCAATATAGCTAATACACTTACAGAATCTTTTCCTTTTAATGTCAATCAACTTACGTTCCTTCTCACGTGCTCGCTGAAAGACAAAAAGTATTTCCTAGAGTCTTGGCTCAAAAAAATATGGAAAGATGCTAATTCAACCTACAAAGCAGTTAAGAACAGCTATCTTTCTTACACGCTTGCTTTAAGTAATCATTTCAGTAGCTTTAACACCATTAGAAACCGCACCCTTTGGGCCATGTATTTAGCTTCAAATGACTCGTGCAACCCTGTTACTTTCAAGTTGTGCTCCTGGCCGTGCTGAGGTTGGCAGACCCGTGCAACTGCAAGAGAAACTACAACTGACACTTACCTGCTGATATTCAACTACTGTCCTGCTGAGCATTGTTACATGTTTCATACTTCCTATGATCAGTCTAAGGAAGGAAACACACATTACTATGAGTCAACAGCACAAATGTTTTAATTAAGTTATATGGATTAAACAAAAAAATCTCCATTTCTCCTAACACCAAAATAAAACATACTTTAAAAAAAAAAATTATACAAACTGCACCCTTTCTTTATTACAATTATTATACTAAGTATTGTTGTAGGGGCCAAATAGTATCCTTATTCTCCTCTCGGTTTCCCTAATGTTTCAGTTAAGTATAACGTTTAAGATCACAGAGCTTGGAAGGCATCGGGAAGCCTAGCTACCTGAGAATGGCTAAGAATTGAAGCTCCTGAATTCCAGCATGTGGCAGGGACATCATGAAGATGCAATGTTTTTAGCTGTGTTTCTGACAGAAGTTAAATTTCTCATACCACACTTTGTAAGTGTGCACCAATTAATATTGGGCAGGAAATTAAAGCTAATTTTAAATATGTCTGAAATGTTCAGTTCTTTTTCAAAGACAATAAACTCCTACACGATTCATTAATGAAGGCAGCAGAAGCAAGGCTCTGTTACAAGTCCGATTACATGCTCAGCTATTTTAACTTCAGGGTTACTCATGCATTATTAAAGACAAAAAACTCTTAACTACAAACAGTTCTCACTAGTGAATTAAAAATTATGATCTCTGGAATCAAAGGCTGGTTAATTCAGAGCTCAAACATAAATGCACTCTGGGCATAAGAGGCCTGAGCATGCTGATTCTAGCCAGAAGGTGCACTGTATATCATTCAGTCAAAACTAGAAAAAGGAAGGTTGCTTTTAAAAAAGGTACAATAACGTAATGTAGAAACGTGCTACAACCCTTTCTAGCCATCCTTTCCCCAAGAACACCTTACTGTGACTCGTAATCATGTTGCTTCACTTTGCTTTTCAGGTGAAACCCAAGTTGCACCCTGCATAGCGTGGGAAAGAAACGTAATTGATGAGAAGTGATAAGAAACCGAGAGAAGTAGATTTAGAAAAGTAAGAAAAGATATTTCCAAGGTTCCATTTATGTCCACTTTCATAGTGTAATTATATATATAAAATACTCAGTACCTTTTAAATATCACATTTTGTAGATAACAGGGCTTAACCCTCAGGACAAGAAAGGCATTATCGATGATTATTTGTGAGACTGACAACTCCTTTCCCTCTTGCCACACACACACTCAGACACCATTAATCCCACAGGGTGCAGAAGGCAAGCTGGGCAAAGATGGGACTTCAGCTGAAGAGCCATGTGACACAGGAGACATATAACACCTATCAACTCTACCTTTTCACGTGCATTTGTAAAACACTGCCAAGAAATACAATTATTGATGTATATAGTCAGATTTTCACAATTTTGCAGGAACCCTTATGTTTACACATTTTAACTTGTAATTTTTTTTGTTGTCTTAATCAGAATTATGTATATGTGCAGGTATGTGTGCACAGAAACAAACATTAAACCTCCAAATAAACAAGAAGAAAATTATACCTTTGCAAGGCTAATGTCTTATTCTGGAAATGAAGTATAAAGTGCTCCATAACTCTTTCCAAATCTTCTGCAGCACTGAAGGAAAAAGCAAAAACAAAACCACACACAACGTCAAACAATGTGAAGATAACAAAAAATGTAAAAACAATGTTGTGTTTTTAACTTGCTCTTTATGTGTCTACAGTAAGAATTTTTCCTGTAAATGACAAATTAAAGCCAGGAATATTTTAACATGTGGAACTACATCAGTGAATTCTAGCCGTCACAATAAGGACTGCAAAACTTGAAGCCACATCAGATACTGAGCTACATTAGGAGAATGAGTAAAATACTTCTCCCCTATATTTTCTCTTGATTTTCTTTATTTTCACCAGACTTCTACAAAGTACTAATAGTTAATCCAGAGATTTACTAAGGAGTGACTAGAAGAGAACCTCCAAGCTCAGTTCTTAACTCTTCACCTCTTTATTTTAAAATACATCAACAGTTTGAAGTTATCCAGTGACATACCCCTTGGAAAAGTGTTCATCAACAATGTGATCAAGGCAAGATATTTGATCTGCAAAAAAAGAATGTCACTAAAAAAAAGGCACAAGAGACTTTTAAATACAATCTACAGAGTACAAAGAATAAGCAGTTTAATGGCTATACTTACAAGGTATTTGTATTCCTACAGCCAGACCTTATCTCTTACAGTATTAGTGAGACTAGACTATCAATCAGTGGTATTGGAGAAGTAATTAGACATTAAAATATTTAAATTTAGCACTTTTTCGACACACCGGAGCTGGCTCGCAGCATTGCTCTCTGTGCATTCTGCTGGCTGGTACAGCGCAAGAGGACGCAGGTACGGGAGACACGACGGCAACAAGAAGAAACCCCTTAAATCAGTATTGCTGCCAAACGCTTCGGCAGACATCTGGTGAGACTCAGCCGCCGTGGTCAGGCCCCTGAAAACTGCCATCGCAGGTCGGAGGGGTCTGACCCGGGCCTCGGGCGGGTGAAGAAAGGGCGGCAGGGTCTGAACGGGACCCCGGGTGGGTGAAGGGTGGGGGGTCTGACCCGAACCCCAGGCCGGGGAAAGGCGGCAAAACCGGCCGCGTGGCGGTTCCGTTAGAGTTCAAAGGCGTCTCGAGGCACGTCTACAAAACGCAGCGAGGCGCTCGGCCGGGAAAAACACTTCACAGCCTTTGTTAGCGCAACATGGCACTGGGGGGAAGCGCAGGGGGTTGTTGGACGGAGTCAGAGCAGGGAGCAGCCTACCGGATACGATCGCGTTGCTGCAGTCGTGGAGCTGTTGCTTCATTCGGTCCCTCAGCCTGAGCACAAGCAGAGCGACAACGCTCAGTCACGGCGACAACGGCCCTCACACCACCCCGGCCTGCCCGCGGCCGCCGCCCCAGCGGCTCCCCGTCCCCCCAGCACTGACCGGAGCAGCAGGCAGACATCCACCGCCTTCTGCACGTGGGAGGCCTGGCAGTGCTTGGGGCCCGGGCCACTCTTGGCCGCCGCCGCCTTCGGCCGCCGCAGCGCCGCCATGGCCTCCCGTTTGAACTTCCCGCGCGCGCCGCTCGGCAGCGCGGCCGGCGATTGCTTCTGGCTGTTGCTCGCGCATTGCCGGTCAATCCTGGGCCTCTTCTCCTGTATCGGCGTTTCGGCGCTCGACCTCCAGGCGGGGGCGGCCCGTACGAGCTGACCGAAGGCAGTGGAAGTACGTTTGCTTGTTGCTGAGCTTCCCTACCCCATCCCAGTAAAAAACCCTCCGCCTGCGGTCAGCACAGGAAGGAAGCGAGACAGCCCCTTCTCAGAGGTGTTTTTCAGGTAAATAAGAGAGGAGAAGCAGGGTTAAGTATTTGTAACAAGGACAAAAAAAGCAGGCAGAGTGGTAAGCAAAGAACAATTATAAATTCTAGGTGAAAGCAGATACAGCTCCCTGACCAGCATTCTGCTAGAGAAAAGCTGATAGTTGTTAGATAGGTTATTAACAAAAATATGCTACATTAAATAAATAGTTAATAGAGCTGCACTCTGATGTGGCTAATCGGGCAGATGGTGTCTGCGCCAGCACTCTTGGCTTGCTCCAGAGCTCACATACACCTCCCACTGCTCACAGCTTCCACAGAGATGTCTCAGCTGTAGGTGGAAGACAATTGTCCTATCCTAGAAAACACAAGTTGAACGTGAAGCAACTTTATTTTTTAAAACACACAAATAAATCACATTATGTATACACAGCGACAGATAGGCCAAAGATTCTGCTTGAGTTACTCTTGCATCAGAGGCTGGGCTAGATGCTGTATGATAGAAGACTTCAGATCTTTAGAACTACTTATCTTGATGTTTTTGCTCGTGGAGTATTTTTTCTTGATTGCCTACAGAAAGATAAGTTTAAACTGTTAATAAACTTACACTATTCCAGCTCACCTAAGGCTTGGTGGTCAAGCCAAGCCCATCCTAACACACAAGACCAGTTCATAGCTGGCTCACACCACCTCAGCAAGGTAGAGATCTTCAGCTGCCATGAGCAGGTCTGATCTAAGTTTGACAGCAGTGTCTCAGCTAAGGCAGCTTCAGAGCGCCAGTTATTGACACTTAGCCACACATACACTCTGGCCACACCATGAGATTCTTACCATATATGGGGTAATGCCCTCATTCACAAGAATTACATTCTTTGCTATGTGTTGCATAACTGGGAGAAGGTCTTTCTCTGTGTAAGACATGTAGTATTGCAGAGTTGGTGTCTGAAAGTAAAAGTAGTAATTAGACAAGCCTGCTAGAACAATCTGAGTACACTGTGCTCTTTGTCTTCTGTTGGCCTTGGGCAGTTGCAGTCTCGTCTTTCACAGAGAAGGGTTAACAGTTACTGCCCAACTTCTGTCCCTTGTAACAGACCATGGGGAGACAACAACATGCTGAGACACCACAAGGGAAGCAGAAGGCATGCACTTGGCTCAGAGCAGCCTTTTAAGCTAGTGCACAGGCATGCAGAGTCCAAAACTAAGAGGTGGTCTGGCAAGCAGAACTTACCCACTTGTGTCCTTTGAGTTTCAGAGACAAACAAGAAGCAGCTGCTGCAATCTTGGATGGAGGGAAGTGAACCATGTCATAGTCCACAATGGACAACTCTGTCAAGTATTTGGCCAGAATCTGCTGTTCGAAGTCAACCTGCAGTAAGTCACAGTAGAGCATTGGCTGTGTCAGAGGCATGAGCATCTTGTTAAAGCCTTCATTTAGTCAAGCAGGAAGAAATACTACCTTAGCAAACATTTTCAGGCCTATAGGCTTGAAATTCAAGTGGCTTAATCACAGAGCGGTTCTGAGCTGTGTTAGGCTATGCACAGTCTAGGACCACTCCCTTGCAATGGTAGTCCAGCAGTGACCTGCAGTACCAGGCAGGTTAACTCTAGTTTTCGGTGGGTTAGGCTTATGTGACTGAAGGCAGGCAAACAAGACCTGTTTCTACATGAGAGAGGTCTCAGCCATGCACAGTTGCTAAACTGTTGCAGTACTCACAAGTTTAGGACCATTTTAACAAGCTGCCACAGTGAGGCACTGCATTTTCCAGATGCTGCTAACAGTGACATCTGCTCTCAGCATTACCTCTGCAATCATTGAAGCCCTCCCTAGGAAGTGCGGAGGGAGAGGGCGACCCAGACGGAAGTCCAGGGCTTGCAGGATCTTCATCTCCATCTGGCAGATTTGAAGTGCTGTGTAACTGTGATTAGTTACATAGGCAAAGTCTTCAGGAGTTGGGCTGCATACCTCTTCATATTTGCTGGCAATAAACATAGCTGTGACACCAACGAGCTGTAATGTCCTCTTGGTAACAGCATTGTCCTGTAGTAAGGAAGAGATTTATTTATTTAGAGATTTATCTGAATGACTTGGCTCAGGACACAGCTTTTCAAGGTAGCCAGTGTAAGATTTTTTTATATGGCAGGATGTACTGGCATGTACAGAATAACTGTACACCATCTGTTACCTCTGTTGGGATCTGCAAGATTATTAGAAGGCTTTGGGACCAAGTGAGGTAGAGGAGTCAGCAGTTTTGATATATCAAGTAAATGTTCATGGCTGAGAGGGCTATGTGGTACATACTATTCCACATCAAATGCCCTTTGTTGGTCAGCTATATTTTGTTAAGGGTAATGTGTCTAGCCGTGTGTGGTGTTACTGATCAGTGCTCATTGTACTTTAGCTTAGTGGAAAAGTGTACCTGGTGCTGGGCAAGAGACACTCACCTGGATGAAGCGATCAATGATAGCAAGTGTCATGTACAAAGTCTCATCGTGGAGTTCGAATTTTATTTGCACTCTCACAAGCCAATCTATTAGCATGGCACGCATGTTTCCGGTGATTTTCTGGCCATCCAGGTATTTGGGTCTGACAGATTGACTTTCCTGTGTGAAAGGAATAGTGTCAATAGATGTAGCCACTTAGCTGAAGCATTTGCAGTGCCCAGCCTCTGGTGCGTGTAAAGGCTTATCAAAGAGTTCAGCACCAGCATAGCCCATAGGTGTAAGTCACAGGGCACAAGGCTTCTTTGTTCACTAGAAATGGGCTAGAATGAGCATGACACTAGTACTACTGGTCGATTGGTCTAACAACCAGCATCTGCTTCTCAGCTCAGCTTAATCTTGCCTTTTAAGTGAAGGAAAATCAATAGGTGAAAGTGGATAGGAGGTCCAAGGCACACCTGTAATAACAAGTTCACTGTGTCAGCAGGTGCCACTTACAGTTATGACATACTACCACCAACCTCAAGGTCTCTCAGATACTTGTAGATGTCCTTCGCATAGCTGCTGCAGGAGTTCAGGTCAGTGTTGGCTTTCACATCCACATCTTCAATACCAAGCAAGACATCGGAAAAAGCCTGACACAGCACATCATCTGATGGGGCACATCCAGATGTCTCCATGGGGGATGAAGACTGAGGCTCCAACTACAAGAAAATTTGAGATCAGTTTCGGTAGCACTCCCCCACACAGCCCAGTGGGGGCCAAGCAAAGGCTCCAATGGGGCAAGCTGCACCCAGCAACCCTGCAGCACGGCAGCGCTGCCGGGGCTCACCGCCCTATTTCAGGGCATGGAGTAAAGCCATGTCCCCCGCAGGGGCAGTGCAGACCAGGGCAGGGAGGCATACAGCCGCAGGGAGGCCGCGGTCGGTACCTGCATGGGGTCGGGCTGAGACCGTGTCTCCGGGACTGGCGACGGCACCCTGTTAGCAGCTGCCTTCCGCATCCTCTTCTCCGGTGCCTTGGCGAGCACAGGACTGGTGCCCGGCTCCTGCTCGCAGGCATCCGCCACCTTCTTGACGCCAGACCGCGTCCTCGGCTCAGCGACGCGGTTGCCGATGTCCACCAGGGCGACGCGGGGCCACAGCTCCATCTTGTGCGGCCCGTAGCTGACAGCGGTCAGCCCGCGGTTCTTGGCCGCCGCACGGCTCTGCCGCGGGGAGAGGGACGGGGGTCCAGCGGCACCGCGACGCAAGGACGGCGGGGGCTGCAAACTGCACCCCACCGCCCGAACGCTGCGGGGGAGACCGCACGGCTGTACCCCCGAGACCTGGCGGAGGGGACCCGGGGAAAGGCTGGGCGCACTGGCACCCGCCACCCGAAACCGGAGGGAGGGTTGCACAGCTACACCCCGCCGACGCTGGAGCGTCACGGGTGCGGACCTGGCGGGTTGCAAACCTGAGGGCTGAGGGAAGTCGGGGAGCCGAGGGACCACCCCAGGAGAACGTGCACACACGCCACCAGCCTCCCCCCGCCAAGAAGAAACGGAGTGAAAGAACCGCGCAGGGCCGCCCTGCTGCACGACGCTGTCCGCGGAGCCGGGGCGTTTCAGGACGGAGGGGACGGAGGGGACGGAGGGGACGGAGGGGACGGAGGGGACGGAGGGGACGGAGGGGACGGAGGGGACGGGACGCGGCCGCCTTGCCTCGGCTCCTCGGGCTCGGGCGCACAGCGAACCCGGCGCACAGCGAACCCGGCGCACAGCGAACCCCCCACCCGCGGCACGGCACCCGCAGCTACCCCCGCACCTACCGCCATCAGCCTGAGCGCCGTCCCACAGCAGTATGGGCTCTGCCCACCCGCCTCGGCTTTAAAGCGCCCAACGCCTGCCGCTCATTGGCTGCCCGCTACCTCCCTATTGGCTGCCGACGGCCCCGCCTTCGTTGCCCTGGGGTCCGGCGGAGGATGGCCACGAGTGTTCGAAAAGGGGCGGGGCTGTGCCGCACAGGTGTGCGCCCTGCGGCTCCTGCCCCGCACCGCGGCAGCCGGGCCC
>VWYH01010450.1:0-70813 GCA_013399365.1 Pampusana beccarii | reverse complement strand
TTTTTTTTTTTTTTCTTAACCAGAAAAGATGCAGTACACAAAACGTTATCGAAAACCACATTTATTTTCCCGTCCTTATATACACATATATTGCTTGCTGCCAGACGTACAATGATAAAATCACAGAATAGTTTGGGTTGGAAGGGACATCCAAAGCTCCAACCCCCCTGCAATGAACAGGGACATCTTCAACTGGATCTGGTTGCTCAGAGCCTGGTCCAGACTGGTCTGAGATGTCTCCAGGGATGGGGCATCTGCCACCTCTCTGGGCAACCTGGGCCAGGGTTTCACCACCCTCATTGTAAAAAATTCCTTCATGTCTAGCCTGAATCTCTCCTCCTTCAGTTCAAAACCATTACCCCTTGTTGTTTTGAGTCTTAGTCTCATCTTCAAAAGTGTTTTGTTGCAGCTGCCTGCATACAAATCAAATGACTAAAACCTCCCCTACCATAGCATTCACTAAAACATAAATAAATTTGCCCGTACCTGCGATTTCAAACCCTTCCCTTACAGCATGGTTCTAACAGTGCTTGCAGGGACAGGAGAAGCCTGAATCCTTCTTTGGAGGATTGTTGCCAGACATGGCATTCTGGTTGAATGAATTGAAGACAGCTGTTTACTGCCAAAGTCTTCCTGCCAGGGTAGCCAGGAAAACACTGTGCACATCTGTTGGGTACACACAAGCAGCTGCAGAGTGTGTGTTCAAATGCAGGTTTGCACCTGCCTGCGAAGCATCCAGGTACGAGCTCATCATCACTGCCATGACCATCAAACGTGGTCCCAGCCACCTTGTTTCAGGTCCTGTTGCTAGCAGCTGGTGTGTGAGATAAGCTTTTACTCAAGAGAAGCTGTGGTAAGCATGAAGGCTTTTAAACTATGTTAAGCTAATTTCATTTGAAAACAATCACCCCCCTCTTCATCTACCTGTCACAATAGGGCTAATGCTAATTTTGGTGAAATGCTGTCAGCTCCAGTACAATCACCTCAGCTATGAGTGGCATGTGTAAATAACTGAAGCTTTTTGTTTGAAAATGGTTTTCAGAATCAAATCACCCTGTTTATAGGTTGAGTGTAACTGTAGCACTGTTATTGCACTGACCTGAGCCTTCTGGAGGAGGCAAGGTGAGAAAACCACTGCAAAAGGCATAAATCAGAAGAAAACAGGATCAAACTTTGAGAACACAGCTGGTTCTGCAGTGCTGTCCTGAGAAACGAGGGACTGTGATTTGTGCAGTCGATTTTCATCACTCCATGTAACAGCAATGCATCTTTTAGAGACTTTCTGATCAGAGTTTTTCAAGTCAGCCCTGTACTGCAGTCAGTGTTTTCACACAGCACCCGAGGAAGATAAGGGAATGAAAACTTGTTTAACAGTTACAAAAGAAACTATGCAGTTTGTACAGTCCTATCGCAAGAGAAGTAGAATTGCTTAAGGACATTTCACACTGTGTTGCTCGTTAATCTGGTCACCTAACTCCTACACCACTCTATCCTCAAATTCCACTAACATCAAGTCTGGTCTTTAAAATGATACTTTGATTCAGGTACTAATTCTAAATAGCAGAACAAGAAAACAGTCTGACAAAATAAGACTGCTGTGATACATGGAATGATTAAAGACATAGTTATTCTTGCTCACCACCGAATTTATTTGCTGAACTCCAAGGAAAATATTTAAAATATTCAGACAAGAAGAAAAGGGGGCACAGGAAGACTGTAGACAGATGTAAGGATAACTGCGTCGAAGACGTGTTATTACCCTCTTGACAGGTCCTCCCTAAAGACAGAGAGTTGTTTATGCTTAATTCATTGTTAAACACACTTTCTCCTTCCAGTCTAGAAGTCTCAATTTACAGTTTGTTTCAGCGTCTCTCCAAGTCCTAGACTACTGGCACCGTCTGGCATTCTCAACCTGGACCGCATCTTTGGGTAATACACAAAGGTACAGCTGGCTACAGTATACCTGCAGCTGTGTTATGTGATTAGGAAAAAAAAAATAAGTGACAGAAATACTTGAGGTGAAGTTTAGCTGAGTGTAAGGATGCTCACCGATTAATTACTTTAAGCTTCAAACTGCTGCATTTGTAGTTATTAATACAAGAAGTAAACAAAAAACCTATTTTACATAGTGTATTTTTGATTCTGTGTCTTCCCAGGAAACAGAAAAGTGTCTGCAGTTTTTTCCCTTCACAATTTCTCACTGCTAACCTGTGTATTTCTCTCCTTAAAAAAAATATAATTAAAGTTTAAAATGATAACATGTATATGGTCTGATGCATTTAGAAATCACATAATATAAAAACTGTGTATTTCTATTATCTAATAAAAGTGTGCAAAATACATGACTACATGTTGGTTTTTAATCCCCATAATAAATGTGTATTTTTTTTCATTCGAAGAGTCTTCAAGCTATGTTTGTAAAAAATATTTTTCAGCTGATTATGTCTGCATTCCAATATAAACTGTCCATTTCCCACTGCTTCCATGAAATTATAATCATGATGTTCCACACTTAAAGTATGGAATATATCTCTGCTTATTCACAAGTTGTAAGACTTCCGTTTAATAAATACCAAGTACAGTATTTAAGATTTCCATTATTTTCACATACACAGTAAATGTTCAAGTCCATCTTATTTCCTTTATAAAAGCATCGTGATCCAATTTTAATAAAGTATGCTTTTAAAAAAATCAAATATATAGTACATTTGTTTCTGTACATGTTTGTGCAAGATCTTCTGACAAAAAAGTAATACAAATATGGAATCCTACAGCTTCACCATTTACACCTCCTCTTTTTGCATTACATGATATAAGTACCATCTTTGTAGTATTTCATGGATTCCAGTTGCTGAGTCATTGCAAGGACATCCTGAAATCCTGTACTGAGTCCAGACATGTGCTGAAAGTAAGCTTCCTTCTCCACTTGGACAGTTAGGTTATTGACACCAGCATCTTTCAGAATCGCTGTAACCTGAACAGAACAGCACGGTTAACATTAGTATCACACTTTATATGCATCTCACAGTAACTTGCAATATTCTGACCCCGAAATACTGTAGCTTAAAAATAAATAATCATAAAGAACTACATTTTCTGGAAAGCAGAGACTAGCTTCAGAGAGTATGGCATGGCTTTGCAATTTCTGCGTAATTATCAGTGTCTTGCATAAGCAAAATAAGTTATCTCTTTAAGAAAAAGAAAAATCCAAGGCAGACTGATATCAGTAAGCCAGTTACAAACCCATGCTTAGCATCCAGATATCCCTAATGTTTACTGCCTGTTTTGCAGTGTAAAATTCACCTCCTCCTTTTCTCAGAGCAGACGTAGTGCCACTTTCAAAAGTGAGAAAAAAATAGACTTTTTTTTGTTTTGGCAGATGTATCAGCAGACTACTCGTTGTGCAACTAATTCCTGTCTAGCAGGCAAGGGGAAGTACAGCATTAGTGACCAGCTCTGAGACAGTAACTAGCAGCTATAGAAATAATCACAAATAGCAGCTTCAAGCTTCAGCCTGTGGCTGAAAAAGGGCTGGAGAGTAAGAAATGAAGACATCAGGGTCTAAAAACCCTGTACCTACCTGCTGCACAATTCTCTGTTCCATCACATCTGATACCACTTGCACATGTATTGTACCTGCCACAACACTTGCAGAGTGACACCAAAAATGAGGATCTCTGTAGGATATGACTCCCTCTATTTTTTGAATCTGTAAAGAAATCACATTAGCAAGAACTAATTTAAGAGCACATTTAAAACTTGTGTATGTACATTGATATTGGTAGCAAATATTTCACAGGGAAACAAGGCTGTATATAGCAAAGTAGCTTTCCAGCTAAGGCATACACAGAAACACATAGTATTGAAAGGTCACCTTGCTACTACTGTCAAAGACTAGAAGCTAAAAGTCAAACTAAATGAAAACCCCAGCAGAGTGCAATGCAAAACAGGATGAGAAAAAATGATTTAGTGTGCATATCGCAATAAAATCAATGGACAGACCAACCAGAAATCTGGCTCCATATTTAACCACTTGTAGGCCATCTGTTACCTGACTACCCAGGATATGCAGCTATTTAGTTACCATAGCTGGATTAAATTCAGAGACATAGTATCTTTCCATAATTTACCATTTTAAAAAAAATTATTTTTGTACCAGTTCTGGCTGGGACAGATAAACTTTTTTTCACAGCAGCTGATGAGGTTCTGTTTTGCACTTGTGCCTACCACAGTTTTGATAACATACCGATGTTTTGGCTATTGCTGAACAGTGCTTGGGCGCTGCCAAGGTTGTCTCTTTTTCCCACTCTGCCCTCACCCCCGTGAGCAGGCTGGGTGTGGGAAAGAAGACGGGAAGGGACACAGCTGGGACAGAGGACCCAAGCTGGCCAGAGGGATATTGTATCCCATACAGCATCATAGGACCACAGGATAGTTTGGGTTGGAGGGGACCTTAATGATGATCTAGTTTCAAACCCGCTCTGTAGAGGTATCTGAAAGCAGATATCGAACTGCAGCAGACAGGGAGAGAATGGACTAGAATGAAGGAGTATTTAGACAAAACAGTATTACTCCTGTCATCTCACCTACTGTGAACCAGCATGTCCTTCAAGTTATGAACAAATAAGAAAACCTGCAATTACAGGCTCAAGGTACAATCCTGTAGCCTGAACTGTACACATCAAGTTTAAAAATGCCACAAGCTTTTGGGAATTGCTATGTTACCTTCTTAGTACTAAGTACCTTTCCCACAGTGTTACCATACTTGTCTGTAATCATGAGTTACCCATAAAAGCAAAAAACAGTACAAGTTTTTCTAGTTGCAAACCAACTTTAATCACTAGAAATTCTAATCCTGTCTCATCTTTGCAAAACTGATTTAAAAAAACTTGAGACATGAAGCTATCTAAGATAATGGAAGCTGTCAGACTGAACTACTTGAGTTTAATAATTATCAAGAACAGTTATAGCTTTGTATATTTGTATATGAAAACATTTAGATTTTTTTTTCCTGACCTTTTCTAAAGCAGCATGCAGATCTTTCTCCTGTTCTGGAGGTATCCTCAACAAAAGCACTTGACAGGCATCTTTCAATAGTGGGATAACACTAAGAAATATCAGCGTAGCAATAAAGAGAGAGCAGAGAGGATCAGCTATGAGCCATCCGAATTGCTGAATAAATATTGTGGATACAATAACACCAACACTGCCGAGAGTGTCTGCTAACACATGCAGAAACACACCTGAAAACAAAATAAACCAAGTGATTAGGTTGAACAGTTATGTTTAAAATATATGTATATGTTCAATAGAGGAAACACAGTAGGGTTCATTAAATATAATAAACACCCCTCAAGCTAAACACAGAGGCAACTATCTGCCTAACTGGGTGCAAAATGAAACAAAACATATAGTTTTTCCAATGTTTAATTACAAAACAATGTAAAAAACCAAACCAAACACAAACACAAGAAAAAACAACAGTTTTATTCTACAGTGCAACGATCTAGGCAGGCATTCACAGATTAAACCAAACATGACTATTCTTTGAATAGTTAGTGGGATTTTTACTATATAGCTTAATCATTTAACCCTATATAGAGGGAATCATTGATTCTTAGCGAAGATAAAAAGATCAGTGTAAATGCCTTGGCCTGCTAATGTGGACAGATTTTAATGTAACATTCGTTTTTTGTATGCCAACTCTGCTCCAATTTTATAAGAAGATTGTCTATCTACTACTACTAGGAGTAATCCTTTATACTGTTCTAATGGTGGGTAGCATTCTCAGCATAAACTCAAAGGGCACAGAAAAATAATCTGTAACTATTTGTAGGATTAGCGCTAGTTAAGTGTCAGGATTAGGAAAAATATTGAAATAGTTAAGAGTATGGGCAGACTTCACAAAAATGCCAGAAAAAGAACAGCCAGCTGAATTAAGATGTAAAATAACCAATGAAATATGAGACTATTACCTAAAAAGCTTATGTTCCAACATGCTCACACAAAACACTTGGATCTTTCATAGATTTTTTTTTTATAAGCCAGGCAGCTGGTAGATCATCAACCTTATAACTACCAAGGAAAAAACTCCAAGTAGTAGCTATGCTGAAATTTTTAATATAATTATCCTTCTTGGTTAGATTCTGATTTTAAATTTGAAACACAAATAGAGTCATACTCTAGACTGCTGGTCTGCATTTTTCGTCTTATTGCCTCCCTCAGTGTTTTTACAACCAGTTGTCACATAATACCCAGAAGCATGGTAATATCTTTACAAGTAGAGATCTTACACTTTCATTTCCAGATGGAACTTAGAACCACGGACTTTTAAGTTCTTTCAGTAAGGTTTACAACAACTGTTTATTAATGTAAATGAAGAATGCAAATTAATGCTTTTTACTGGGTACTACCCACATCTGAGATAGCCAGGCAAAGAAATATTTCAAGTTCTCTTTTTTTCAAGTTAAACTATTAATGTAGAAACAGTTTGAGAACTACACATATATGACATTAAATGGCTGTCAGATGACTTCTGGAGATTTTAAGAACTATGCATCATACAGGGTCAAATTCTGAAAATCTTCGAAGTCTGCTGGAAATCACAGACACCATTTCTGATTCAGTAATCCCTACTTGCCTCTCATGTTGGTGTTCATGCCTCCTCCAGAAGGCGTGTGGGAATGGCCGTGGCTGTGCCCATGGTCAGCGTGGGAATGGCCGTGCCCGTGGCTGTGGCTGTGCCCGTGGTGAGAATGGCTGTGATCGTGAGAGTGACAACCTCCTCGAGATGCCCCATGGGAGTGTGCATGGCTGAAGGCACAGATACCAACCAGGTTTACGATCAGCCCTCCAACAGAGACCGGCTGCAAGAAGGAGAAAAGTCTTTAACACCACTAAGTCTCCCCAGGAGTTCAAGTCCGTTTTCTAGAACATGGTAAACAGAAACACTGTATGCTCAATAAAGGAAAAATGTGGAAGCATTAACACCAACAGAACAATTATTCTAACGTGTTAACAATTATTCTAACGTGGATTCCTCATCATATTCATTTCAGTATACAAGCTGATTTCACAGGAATTTTCTTCCCCTCTCAAAAAAAAAAAAAAAAGGCAATAATTCCTAACCTTCCCAAAAAGCCTGTGTAATAACCACCACCAAAATACAAAACCTAATATCTACAAATCAAGGCAAAATAGGAAATTTAGTTTTAAGAACGGGTCATTGGTTTTATTTACTTTCAAAAAGAGAGGAAGTGGTTTGAATGCAAGCTTTGCTTTGCTTTTATTGGAAAAAAAGTACATACATTGTATCTAGGACACATACATTCATCTAAAATTGTACTGAAGTGAAGACAGCATCTACTGCTTTATTGGTCGAGTCACGCTTTCTATCTGCCTGCCTATTTTCCTGCTCTTCTTTTGAAAGATGAGAGAAGTGTAAGAGTAATTCCAGCTAATTAAGGCACTAAACAAATCCTACTTGAGGGTTATTAGACCTTTCCTTGTCTATACAGACTTTGCTCCTGTCGAGGGATTAACCCCTCCCACCCCAAGGAAACAAAATCAGTAGTGAAAATGAAGCAAACATTGAATATTAAAAAGAAAAAAAAATCAGGCCTCAATTCCAGCAATGTGCATTTCTGTTTGTGCCTACATAAAAAATCTCTCTCTTTTCTACTGAAGAGAGCAGGAGCGCACAAATTCGAGTCTATGCCAGGAAGAAAACAAGTGAAGCTGGAAATATGATACATAGATGAAGGTTTGGATTTGCAGAATTCCATTTAAAAAACTAGTTTGAAGAAAAGATAGATCACCATCTAAAATGACTAGAGTTGTAACATTTTAGGAAAAAAATCCAATTTAACTGTTATAATTAAATTATACTTACCCCTGTGTATTTTCATATTTTAAAAAGTCAAGGCACGGTTTAGATCTTGTGAGTATGCAACTTTAGTCTCCTTAACTTTTTTTTTTTTTTTTTTTTTAAATTAAAACCAACATAAATGAACCATTAACTGCCAAACAACATTCAAACAGAATGACTAAACTTACCGTTAGCATATTTGTATCTATGTCTGGAGGATCCACCAGTCTGGCCACTGATTCCATGAAGACAAAGAAAGCAATTACCATCAGAAACAGGCCGTTAATAAATCCAGAGAGAATTTCTACACGTCCATACCTGAAAGCAAGCATGTACTTCTGAGAATGAAGAACTGGTACTCTGAGCAAATTGCAAAGTCATAATAAATAAAGTTACAATACATCTAATACAGCATTAAGATTGCCTTGATTTTTTTTCCTCAACAACACAAAATCATGCCTTAATTTCTGGGTTATTTCTTTCTGAACAAAACGTAGCTAATTTGCAATTGTCCAAACAACAACAGTATAAAGCTATAATATTTTTTTAAAATAAATACTGCACATTCAAGGTTTCAAACTGCTAAACTTCCATGCAACTAAACCATACGAATTTTGATTATGTTAGCGCTATTGAAATCCTCATATAAACATATAAACATATAGACATTTTTGTTTGACAGACACACATACATAGAGTGAGGCAATTTTTACATAATCTAACAGCGAAAAGTTTTATTTGTAGAGATAAATAAAAATGACATTTCAGACACTTTTTGGCTGGGGTAAGAGGGGAATAACATGAACACAAATGGAACAGAAAAGAGACATATCAAAAAACCCCACAGAAACATGCACCGTTAAAACATCCTGAACATCCTTTATAGCAAAACATTTTGAAAAAAAGTAGAATAATTTTCAGATAGTCCTTAAACAATCAAATATACATACCCATAGGAAATATGCGAGTTGCTTTCCATCTTGTCATCAGAGCTGCAAAAAGCCCCATCACTAATGCAGAACAATCAAAAAGCATGTGAAATCCATCAGAAATAAGACCAAGGCTATTGGTCCACACTCCATAAAAAAGCTCCACAAAAGTGAAAGCCTAGAACAAAAGAGAGTTTGAATTTTTCCCTCAACATTAACTTATAATTTAATGCCTTGGCAGCTAGCAGGAAACTCTTTCCATAGGACACTTGATAGTTTTTCAAGGTATTGTTCAAAGTGTTTCTAGACCATTTTCTCTCTTCTCCGACCAAACAAAAATAACTGACACATTACAAAAGTCTATGAAGAGACATTTTTGAACCTTCCCACCACAAAAGCCTCAGACCTAAGAAAAGAACCCCCAACAGGAACAGATTTTTCATTTTTTAAACTGATGTTGTACAGACAAATTTTAAGTGTTTCGTTATTAAGCAGTGTAACAACTCTGATCTGATCTTAGTGTAAAAGCAACACTGTCTATACATCTGTTCTGTAAACATTTTCTTCACCAGTTAGTTGACTGTTTAAATCTTCCCTGCACGATTTACTACTATTAATTGGTCTGCCTATAAACTTCGTTTCCCACCTTTCATAACTCATAACAGAATTCCTTAAAGTTGTCATGGATACTTCAAGTTCTTCTCCATATTTTCTTGGATAATTGCCAAAGAACAAAGAGAGATCTTTGCAAATGAGGTCAGTCTTGCTTACTGAATGATCTTTTCCTATCTGAGAAAGAGTGAAGCTAGAAATAAAACCAGCCTACTCCAAAATGACAGTACTTAGTCCCATACTTACTATTTGGTGTTCCCATCCTTGAAGGACTTATTAGTTTCAGCTCATCTGCTGGTAATATTGAGATACCTCAATTTTAAATATACCATCATATAAATAATTAGTTACTGGTATAATTGTTACACACAGAAACACTGCCACACTGTGACTACAAATCAAAGTGACCTGCCACTCACTGTAAGATTAGCAGAGGAATCTTCTACTTCAACATTCCATCTAATGAAACTACTCCATCAAGGGTCACTTCAAAAACAATCAGCCATGGAAACCTTTTAAAGAACAACTCTTCTTACTCTATTATGTATGTACTACTGTGATTTGGTTTGAAAAAAACCAAACATGCACTTACCAGATTTAGGCACAAGAAATAGAAGATCTGCCTGGAATCATACTCCTCAAGGATTTGTTTCAGTGACTCCTTAATAAACCGGGGTAATGACTGAGAGCTCTGCTGTAATGCGTCACCCATGAAGTTATAGAGAGGGGTGCCTTCAGGGGAATAGCCAATAAGGGTACCCTTCTGCCCTTTCCTGGAGGGGGAGGACAGGATATTGGCAGCTGCAAGGAAAGTATTGAAGTTTTTGTTGCTGTTTCTAAGCTTCACAGCTATTTTATAATGTGTTTTAGCAGCAATCAAAGCTTACATAGGATTTGCAGACAGCAAAGTGATTGTCAACTTCATCTTGAAGTTTATCATCAGATTTCACTGCTATGCAAGAGGTGGTCATCACTTCCACAACAGAACAGATTACTTTTTTTTTTTTTTTTGTAGACAGACAGTAAAAGAGCACACAGTTACAGGCCCTTTTTACTGAAAAGAATCCATAAATGATCATCCAAAAGAATTCTGCACACATCCATTTTCTGATTGGCTTCCTAGCCACACAGGCAATAGATTTATTAAAAGATAAATAAGAGTACGTACATAAAATGAAGAAGACAGCACTCACTACCACCCCTCCAGAAAGAACGTGCTCTGTGCTTTCACGGTGTGGTGGCTTGTTCATAGCTCGAAGCTGGTCTGTTATTGGATGTGTCCAAAAATTGCCAAAAAGCAGTGCACTAACGAAAATAAGAAAGGATCCATATCGGGCACATGTGGAAGCTTCCATTTTGACAGAGCATATTGATTCCATGTAGAAATCCAGGATCACAACAAAAAAGATGACTGTTATGAAAGGCATGATGAGAGAAGACCAAGACTCTACTTTACTCTGCAACAAAAAACACATTTCAAACAGAATTGTTTGCCATTAGATTTGATTTTACATACAGCATTAAATCTAGTTCACTTTCATTACAGATGTTTTCAGCTATCCATTGAAACAGTAATACTTTCATACTTCCAATGTATACACACAAAACCAAATATCCAGCTATAGAAAGACACATAAAGCTAATATGCACTACAGTACCTTATTTTAAATACTTTCATGTGTTTAAAAGCAAGGCCATATACAACGCCATGTTTGCAATGGTCTACTCTCCTTAAGGCATAACGAACATGTTTTTAAATTACAATAATCCACTCCTCAGGAATAAAAGAGCCCAGTATTTATTCATTCATTAATACTTGAGCAATGTTAGTACATGAATGTAGGATATATCTGAGCTAGAAAGATGAAAAAAAGTTATCACACAAAACAGGGTATTACGGTATCATGCAGATATACATCAAAATATAGAGGAAAAATTTCAAACAGAGCTTACTAGAAAAATAAAGATGGCAACTCTGGTATTTTTAAAGCTATTATAAAGGAAAGATTTAAATTGCACTATTATGAAAGAAAGATTTAAACTGCACTTCACAAGCAGAAGCATTACAAAAATTTATTTATTTTTATACTTGCTATCTTACCTCTGTTGTCAGAGAGAGAACAATGACCCATGGGCACAACAGAAGCACAGAAACAAGATGAGACAAAGCCTGAAGACGCTTGGCTCCACCTACATCTACTGAGAGTTTTCGGGAAGCCATGTGAAAACCAACCTTACAGCACAATGCCAGTACCAGAAGCAGTACTCCTCCCTGGAAACACAGAGGGATCTCGTAAGCCCTTATTGAGAGCCAAATACCTCACTCCAAACAAAGCCACACTTACATGAAAAAAGATTAACATGTTTTCTTTAAGTTAGCAAGAAAAGTCAAGGAGGATACTTCCTCTAATTGTTACTCTAGTTAAAAACAGTAACATAGCATACATGGTTACACCTCAGCACTATTCAAAATAACCAATACGACCTGAAGTTTGAAACCCTCAAAAGTGTCAACTGGCACACAACAGCAGTGAATTGGTAGTGGACAGCATACAAGGAAGAAGAAAAAAATCACACAAAACTGGGTTTCCCATCTTCCATTATTAAGAAAGTGTTGAAAGCACAGGTAAACCCCAAAAGTGTCACGTCACCTTGGTCTCTAATCCTTGCATATCCTTTACATTCACTTACCTTTAATCACACCATACTTCTCTACAATATTTTCTTTCATAATTGTTCTCAAAATGAACCACAAGATAGACAAGCAGCACCTCATCTCCCCTAGATCACACTTGCTTTGCACACAGCTAACCACTCTGTCTAAACATTTATTTTCATGTTAATACTTTCTCAGCTGCTCCACATACCTTTTTTTCCTACTTTAGTCCTCAATGCAGCCACTTTAGCAACAAGACTAAGCAACAGTAAATGCCATCAGCCAGGTCAATCCCATATGGTAAGATTTTGATACACAAGTTATTAATGTAACCAATTATAATGGGACTACACTACTGAGAAGTGTCAGAATCCATATCTTCAAATACAAGCATCTAACAGTTATGCAAGACTGGAGAAAGATGAAGAAGCAGCAACAAAAGACAGACCCCAAAAGTAAGCAAGAATTTGCTTACATGTAAACTGCTATGAACACCCAGGACACTGATGACAGAATACTTCATGATAATTTTAATGAGATTTTTTAGGTTATGCATTGCAGCAAACTCCTTATCAGCTACACAATCTGAATACTGTGTGGTTTGGCTTGCTGTATTGAAGCTGCTCATAATCAGGTTCTAAAAATTACAGTGCTAGTTTGGTTCCAATATGGGGTGTGGATGTTGAAAATTTTGGTTTTGATTTAGGCTTGGATTAGCTCTGAGGTGGTGAAATTCTTACCTACAAAACTTAAATAAACATTAACCTACTAAAAACCAAGCTATTTACCTTGTGATCTGCAACACCTAGGAAAGCAATGATTGTATACAAAACGTGGGTAAGAGCACTGTCATGATGCCCCTCAGCTAAATAAAAACATTAAGGAAGAGTTTCACTTTATTTTTTTTTAAACCAAAGAAAAGGTAGAGGTAGCAGAAGACCACAGAAAGTAGAAGTAGGCAAACTGAGCTTTAAGGTTTGCCAGATCCTTAAAATTCAGGAAAGATGAATATATTTCCACAGAAAATAAATAGCTAAAAATATTGGGTGAGAAAATTAGTATTTTAAAACATGAGAACATAGTCACTTTTAAATACTGAACAGCAGTCATTGTATAGATTTTATGTTGGTTTTGGCAACCAGACTTCAAAAATACATTCAACAGCATTAAAAATTAGATTGATTTTCACTAAAAGCACTAAAACAGTCAGGTGTCTGAAATATGATCTGTATCTTTCCAGTTTCAGATTATTTAAACTTTAGAAAACAAATAGTAATTTACCAGCACAATGCAGCAAATATTAAAATAATGATAACTTTTGGAAAAACTACTAGAGGCACTTGAACAATGAACTTACTCACTGAAAACTCAGGGGATTAATTGATACTAATATACCATTTTTATCTGTAACGCCATGTTTTCATCCTTCCTTGAGAAAGCTTACTTGCACCTTATTCGTTTTCACAAGTTCCTGAACCTGGGTCAGGGCAACGCCCCAGTACCAATCCAGGCTGGGGGATGAAGGGATTATTGTATCTTGGGCTGCATCAAAAGGAGCGTGTCCAGCAGGTTGAGGGATGTGATTCTGCTCCTCTGCTCCTCTCTGCTGAGACCCCACCTGGAGTCCTGTGTCCAGCCCTGGAGCCCTCAGCACAGGAAAGACATGGACCTGTTGGAGAGGGGCCAGAGGAGCCATAGAAATGATCAGAGGGCTGGAACAGCTCTGCTGTGAGGACAGGCTGGGAGAGTTGGGGTTGTTCAGCCTGGAGAAGGCTCCGGGGAGACCTTATTGTGGCCTTTCAGTACTTAAAGGGGGCTTATGAGAAAGATGGGGACAGACTTTTTAGCAGGGCCTGTTAGGATAGGACAAGGGGTAATGGTTTTAAACTAAAAGTGGGGACATTCAGGCTAGACACAAGGAAGAAATTTTTTACAATGAGGGTGATGAAACCCTGGCCCAGGTTGCCCAGAGAGGTGGTCGATGCCCCATCCCTGGAGATATTCAAGGCCAGGCTGGATGGGGCTCTGAGCAACCTGATCTAGTTGAAGATGTCCCTGCTCATTGCAGGGGGGGATTGTACTAGATGAGCTCTGAAGGTCCCTTCCAACGCACACCATTCTATGATTCTATGAATCCTTCTGGACATACAGAAAAGACTGTCAGCCGTTTACCGCACACATTTAGGCTACAGTCATTATGTCTAGAATTCCTAAAAAAAAAGGAGACTTATCAAAAGGGCTTCTAGCAATCCTAAGTGGCCTGATACGTGCAAACGGGCAGGGAGCCTTTAGCTACAACTTAAAATCTATAGCTGTGTCCTAAGCTATCAAAGTAAGCAACGCCATTCTTTTGGTGTAAATATCAGTATTTAGATGTAAAAATAAAATCTTATGCTATAATATTATTGAAAGATAACATTCCTATCAAGAAAAATGTAAACATATTTAATTATGTGCACTGAACTTCACATTCTCTACGGTCCAGTAATAACAGGCACTTGCTCTTACACACAGCAAGAAAGGATACGATGTTCTGCTATTTTAGCCATGAGGTCATCATTATCAAAGAGTAGTAAGCAGATGACAGCTATGATAAAAAATGCAGCACCTCTTGTCTGTGAAAACAAACAAACAAACAAACAATCCAAAACACATAACAAAAAAGCACCTCCAATATTTTTATAATGTGCTGTAACAGATTAACGCAAAAAAATCCAGGAAGTCATTCCCCTCCCAATCAATGTAAGCATACTTTAGTTCAGCATGAAGAATGAGGAAAATACCCATTCTTTTTTCAGTTGACCTTGACAATACCATTTTATATTTGTTCCAATTTTCAGATTTACCAGATAACTCAAACCAAATCACTGCTCCAACAAGCTAAAAGCCTCTATCTTACGAACTTCAAATGTGCTTGTTTCGTTCTTCACTGTGTTTCTGCTTGCCAGAACGCACAGCTACTTAAGCCTGATGATTTAATATATTGTAGCATTAAGGAACTATAAACAAGATCTATTGGACAAACCGTAGAATTTTGCCTTAGGGGAAGTAAACACTAGAGCACTGTATAAAGACCTCTGCAGTGCTATGAAACACCAGCTCCCAGAGCTTTCACCACCCTGACTTAACACACTACAATTTTGGTATTCATCATCTTGGCAAGACACTGAGCTCTACAGCTAAAGAATACTGTTACCATCAATCTTCTGAAGCCAAATACAGCTATCACATTCTCTTTGGAAAGCCAGCTGACTTCTCTTTGCCACAGTTCACTTCATAAAACTGAAACATTCAGAGGGCAGGGTTTTTGCTCCTTTGTTTCTGTGGCCTTAGATACTCAGCTTTACTTCCAAGCATGGCACACTAAGTATTTGAAAAGCCACAGATGCTGAAGAGGCTAGGCAAGGATCTGGAGGCTGTATTGCTGGACTTCAGTGCCTAAAGACCAGAATCATTACAACACACATATGTCCTTTTGTCAGTTTGACCCTAAAATTCCGTTACAAAGAACGCTTAAGTGCAAATATCATTCTCAAGATACTTTCGTGCCTACAAATAGAAAAAACTTGTCAGGTATCTGCCACGGATCACCAACAGCTCCTCCCACTGTTTCCCTCTTAATGTCATATTTATTATTTCAAGCAGTACATCTTACATTTCATCACTAACTAAGCTAAAAAAACCAGCACAGTTTCTATGAATATAGGTCTGAAACACTGTTTGTTTCAGGTAAAGAAGTACTTGAATTTATAACATTCAGTATTTTTTACATTTGGTAAAATAAATTTTAAATACCTTTGCTGGTCCTCCACCTGAGCTTGTGAACAAGACACTAAGGAGTGATATCACAACCACATCACTGTGCTCAAACAGCAACAATGTCCTATAAAAAAGTGAAATAAACAATTATGTCCACTTACAAGTAGTTTACTTACCTCACAAGCTTGATACATGCTATTTCAGCTAAAATTCAATGACACAGCAGTCAAAGATTTATCCTGTGATTTCAATAGGAGGTTTAAATAATTTAATAGGATAAATGCAAATCTATTTGCCTTCACTAGCAACAGATAGAGCTGTGGACAGCTAGACATACCACAAAACAGAGAATGTTATGACTCAAGGAACAGATTAAAATTATTCTTTTATAGATTACTTTTAATTGTACTTTCTTCTAGTAACACAAAAAGATATTAATTTGCTCAAGATGGAATTATTATTACCATTACAATACCTCCTCTAAAACAAAGTTTCTGGCTCACAGAAAGAAGAGGTCCTGTTCTGTTGTATTACAGCCCATTCACTGAGATCTCGATGGCCTAGTAGTTTATCCAACATCAGAACTTCTTAGTTGCTGAAAGTAAGAAATTCTAACTGGCACACTATCTCTTTCAGACAGAAAAGACTGACTAACAGGCTATACTGACAGCTTTCCAGAGCAGAACATGAAAATAATAATTCCTGTCAAGATTACCAAATGCCATTCTCTGCATAGCCACACAACATGCTAGGGCCCATGTTCCTGGTTCTGTTTGGGAAGACTGCCAGCACCCACAATACAGCATCAAGAAATCTGTTATTCTCAGGTAGCCCTTCTGCTGTGTAGACTACAAGACCTCAGTTTCACAAAATGTATCATATAAGGTTTCACCTTCCCCTCTCTAACGAAAGACTCTAATACATTAACCTTCATTTTCAGAAGTCTAATGCTATTCTTTCACAGGTAGTCAGTACTGCTAACAGACATCATAAGTGATTTTACACGGAGTACATGCACTAATGCTACCCAACTCCAACACAGCACAGACATACAACCAGATAAAGCAGTGCTCTGCCACAAATGCAGAAATTGATTACGGCCCCCTGGCACGGGAATACAAGTGGCTATCACCAGCAGTCAAGCTATGGATTTCAAACAGGTAAATAAAAAATGTGGGTTACATTAATAAGACTAGAGAAACTATGAAAACCACAGTCAGTGAGCTTGTTGAATCACTCACACCAATTGTTTAAGCACTACAAAGAATTTCACTGGCATCTTGTCAAAGAATCAAATTACAAGTTCTACACGAAATTCTACGTAGCTTTTCCCAAGCACAACACAGTTCACAGAGAAGAGCATAAAGATTCATTTAAAATTGCAAAAAAATAAAACAAGAAACTGGCATTAGGGACTATGGGACACAAAACAAAAAAAGAAGGAACAAGACAGGAAAAGATCACCAAAAAATAGCTTAAAAAGATAAAACATTCTTTACAGTAAACAAATAATTACCTCAGTGGTCCACAAAGAGTAAGGCCAAAAAACCACAAGAGTGAAATGATACATCCCACAACGGCATGCTTAAAAATTTTGATCCACTACAAAAGAAAGGTATTGCATTATAATTTTCTCCATAGTTTCAAACTAAACACTGTATTATTAGCATTCTTTTAACACAGTAGCTGTAGAAATAGAGGGGAAACCAAATGCTCTGCAAGTTCTATAAAATTTTGAGTATGATTATCTTCTTAACTATTTGTCCAGCAAGTAAGGTTTGGACACATTATGAACTGGAATTCTTTTCTACCACAATACTAGATTCTATATCATAGTCTGAGACCTCTTTAACAAAAAAACTGGAAAAAATGCTGAAAAAAATGCAAGTCCATTTACCTGTCAAAGACACTGTTTATTTTGTAATCTATTTTATATATCTGATAAGCATACGCAGAACTAGATAAAACATTCAAGATAAAGAGACCAAGACTGTAAGTCTACAAATACTTATATATGTGTTAAATTATTTCTTCAGGAAGCAGGTTATAATTCAGCTATTCAATACATTATTAACTGTACATACAAGTTTTTGAAAAAGAGTAATTCATTTTGGAAATACATTAAAGAAGAAAAAGTGCCCATCACAAACATCACATCTTCAAAATTCAGAATTCAAAAACTTTCAGCAATAGGCAAACCATAAATTGAGATTTTTCTGTACATGAATCAGAGATGAAATTTATTCCTGTTCACACTTTAAAGTAGTTGACATTTGGAACACTTTTGAGGCTATCCTTCAGATTCTCTCTACTTAGCACACACACTGTGACATCGCGCATGCATCAAGTTTTTGTGCACACAATTACATAAAACCAAGATGAATATGGAGCAGCTGAATAAAATTTATTTCTTACAAAGCAGCAGGTTCCAACCTGCCCCTCCTCTGACATCTTGAGACACTGGGAGCTCAACAGAGGTCTGAAAAGCACAGACTAACCCCTCATCACAGCGTACCATGCAGAAAGCGCTCTTTCGCCAGGAGGGACATGACTAAAACACTTCAACATTCTGGCAGTCCCGAATCCACCCTTAGAAACTGTCTAAGTTGGTTAAATACACTAAACTCTTTTTGAAAATCCAGTCCTCAAAACAGAGGCTTGTATAGAGCCAGGGACCAATCTTTTCATGATACTCCCAAAAGGAGCTGACATAAGCTAAAAATGCTGATTGTTTTTTGCAGCACACTAGAGAGAAAGTTAGTTGCACACTTTTGGAAATTACAACCACGTCTTCCAAGCAGAGTAACTTTTGTTCCGTGGCAAGAGGCACTTTGTCAAAAATTATCTACAAATATGTGAACCACTATTACATATGTCAACTCACCTGACGCTTTGTTACCACTTTTCCGGAAGAAAATGGTTTTTGAAACAAAACCATAAAAATTGCAGACCTGTTAAAAGAAAAAAGGTTTCTCTATCAGTGTGTTAGCAGTCGGCTTTTTATTCAAACCAGCTCTAAATAACTAGCTATCTCATACCAGGCTCAGCTGCCAAAACTGCTTCCTCTACATTTTACATTAAAAAGCCACATTGATCACACTAACTAGTTTTATTTTCCCTGTTGCATTACATGCGTCAGATACCAGTACAAAGGCAATGGTAAGTGAACTTCAGTTCTGGTCAATTTTAAATGCAAGTTCTTCAGAGAATGGCTAATGAGAAGTCTCCTATGATTTACAAAAATCAAAATAACTGATCTCAGAAGTTTTCAGGAGAAATAATACTATGGTTTTTTTCACTAGCAAGATACATCTGCCCAAAGGCTTACTCATATATGGAATGCTGAATACACAGTCTTGTTAGAAATGGTGAGAAACACCATGCATCTCCCTCAACTGGGATAAAGAGTAAATTGTGTGGAAGAACACTATGGAGCTTGGGAACACGCAAGTCAGATGCCCAGAAATTTAAACAAATTTGAAATAAAAGGAAAAAATGAGGATCCAAATGTTCCAACTCTGAGAAGTTTATTACAGAAATCGTCTTCTACATCATATAAGGCAAGTGCGAAGCACGATTGTGTTTGCAAAGGTTGTTTCTAAATATTTGCTATCAGTTTCTACACTTTTCTCAATCATGGAAAAACAGCAGTTGAAGCTCACAAGAACTACAGGAATATAAATTAGAAGGAAGAAACTTGTCTTCTATACCCTTCTTAAGAAAACTTGGACATGCCTGAGCGTCCTTTGATCAGTACTATCATAGTATGATCAACGCAGCAAAACCATTTTAAGTTTCTTGAGGGTAGAGGCTTTACAGAGAGACCTGGATAGACTAGAGAACTGGGCAATCACCAGTGGTATGAAATTCAACAAGGGCAAGCTTGGGACTATCCGCCTGCGACAGGGTAATCCTGGTTAAACATACAAACTGGGTGATGAGAGGCTGGAGAGCAGCCTTGGGGAAAGAGATTTGGGGGTCTGGGTTTGTGGCAAGTTGAACATGAGCCATCAGTGTGCCCTGGCAGCCAAGAGGGCAACCGTGTCCTGGGTGCATCCAGCACAGCATTGCCAGCTGGGTGAGGGAGGTGATTGTTGCACTCTGCTCTGCACTGGTACGGCCTCACCTCCAGTATTGTGTGCAGTTTTGGGGACCTCAATATAACAAGGAGCATCAAACTATTAGAGTGTGTCCAGAGCAGGGTGATCAAAATGAGAAAAAGTCTTGACAGCAAGAATCAGGAGCAGCTGAGGGCATTTGGTTTGCTCAGCTTGGAGAAGACTGACAAGTGATCTCATCATAGCCTACACCTTCCTCAACAGCAGCAGGGGAAGGGGAGGTGCTGATCTCCTCTTTCTGGTGACCAGCCACAGGACACGCAGGGATGGGGTGAAGCTGCATGAGCCTAAATTCAGATTATGAATTAGGAAGAAGTTCTTCATGGAGAGGGTGATCAGTGGAACAGGCTACCCAGGGAAGCGGTCATGGCACTAAGTCTGTCAGAGTTCAACATGTGTCTGGACAATGCCCTTAGTCATACGGCTTAGCTTTAGGTGGTCCTACAAGGAGAAGGGAGTTTGACTCAATGATTCTTGTGGGTTCCTTCCAACTTATGATTCTGAAATCCTAGCGAGCAGAGATGTGAAAGAAAAACTGCTACGAACAGAGTATTTCCTGGATCCACTGCTACGCCTTCTCCTTCTCAATTAACCTATAATAACATAATGCCGGGTACAAGACTGATACTGACAAAGACCACCACGGACAAACGGTGCCACGGCAGCAGTGGACAAGGCTCCAGCCCCTGCACACTCACCCCAGCTGCACTATAAAGATAAACTGCACGAGGTGGACTGCTTTCAGAAGGTCGTAAGATTCAAACAGCCCCACGGCTTTCAAAAACTTGGTGAAGCACAGCAGCACGATGTACCGGGTCAGCCTGCAAAAGGAGAGAGGGCACTTCGCACCTGCGGCCGCGCACACGCTGCCCAGGCCCGGGCCCAGGCCCAAGCCCCCGCCGCTCCCTCTCGTTCCCCATTCCCCGCGCCCCGCACGGCAGCCTGCAGAGCGATGCCCGCTGCTCCCAGCAGGGACGACGTCGGGAGCATGTTTAGGGGCTCGCCCGAGGCCCCCTCAGCCACCGCAGCGGCCGCTCCCCCCCGCCGCCGTTACCGGGCGCTGGGCACATCCACGGGCCCCAGCAGGCCGCCGGCGGCCAAGGCCTGCCCGCTGTACTTCTCCTCCATGCTGGGGGTGGGGAGCGGGCGCCTCCCGGCGCCGGTGCGAAGGAAGGAGTGCGAGGGAAGGGGTGCGAGCGCTCATGCGCAGCGCGGCCCGCTCGCCCCGCAGCGGGGCCACCTCATCGTGCGCGGCCCGCCGGCCGCCACCGCTGGAAAGGAACCGGAGGGAGGCCGCCACCGCTCCGCGCGCATGCGCAGGCCGCAGCGCGCAGGCGCCGCAGCGACGGGGCGGGGAGACTGGATCCGTCACGTCCGCAGGCACCGGAAGCGGCGGAGGGGCGCGGAAAGCGGCGGGACGGGGGCGTTCCCGTCCCCTCAGGGCGGGGCGGCCCCGCCCACTGGAGGCGGGGTTAGCGCCGGGCCGCGCGGGGGGGGCTCCGCGTCCCGGGCTGCTCTGCCCGGCGTTTGGGTCTGGGGGTGCGGGGGGTGTCCAACCCCTGTGGGTCCTGACCTGTGCCCGTCCTGGGTGTCCGGTGCGGACAAACACCACGAAGATGATGAAGGGAGTGGAGCATCTCCCGTATGAGGAAAGGCTGAGGGAGCTGGGTCTCTTTAGCTTGGAGGAGACTGAGGGGTGACCTCATTAATGTTTATAAATATGTAAAGGGTGAGTGTCACGAGGATGGAGCCAGGCTTTTCTCGGTGACAACCAATGGTAGGACAAGGGGCAATAGGTACAAACTGGAATACAGGATGTTCCATTTAAATTTGAGAAGAAACTTCTTCTCAGTGAGGGTGACAGACACTGGCCCAGGCTGCCCAGGGAGGCTGTGGAGTCTCCTTCTCTGCAGACATTCAAACCCACCTGGACACCTTCCTGTGTAACCTCATCTGGGTGTTCCTGCTCCGGCAGGGGGATTGGACTAGATGAGCTTTTGAGGTCCCTTCCAATCCCTAACATTCTGTGATTCTGTGATTCTGTGAAACCATGGGTGAAACTGGGCTTTGAAAAGGGTAAAATGCACATATTCTGCAGGGGCATTCACCACCCGTGTTTTGTGGCTTGCTGTCCCAGCCCATACTGGAGTTTTCTCCGTTACTGTCGTTAAAGGCAGTGTGTTTGTGGTCACCTTGTCCATGGTGTGTGCGGCTCTTGCCTTGTGGTGGTTCTTGCAGGTTGCTGTAGAGCAAGGAAGTGCCCTGAAAATGGGGCTGAATTGCGGTACCAGAAGTACACTGCAGCCATTCTCACTAATAAAATGATGATATACACCAGTAGCTGCTTTTTGCAGGGTACAGGAATTGAGTGGAATGGGCAGCAGGAATTGGCTGCACTGTGTTGTGTCACCCCTTTCTGTCTGAAGAAGTTGGGTCAACGTGTAGAGCCTTGCAACTTGTTTCTGCTAGGAGGAGAGGTGAACTATGGAATTGTATTTGTTTTTGATGGGAGTCTATTAAATATTACTATGTGTAAGGCCTTATTGTCCTGACGACCATCAGGAGAAGATTTCCCTGCTGATGGCTCCAAGTCTGTAAGTGCTTCCAGCCAAAAATACATCCAGTCATTTATGTTTTCTCAGGATGATTGCTTCGCATCCTTCAGTGAGTATGTCTTTTTTTTCCTTGCATTTCAGCAGTCAGGTGTGGTCCCAGTTTCCTAGATGAATTTCTAATTACACAGATTGCTGGGATCAGTTTTTTTGTTTAAGGCATACCAACTGAAATGGAGCTCACCCCCAGCAGCCTGGTGATTTGGTGAATGAACCAGAAACCTCAGCACATGTGCCTTGTGAGTTGCCTGAGCACTTTCATCGCTTTGAGTAACCAATTCTTGGTGCTCCTGCCTGTAGCAGTAGTAACAGTCAGCCTCCCTGCCTTGATGCCCCCACCTTTTGTACAAGGCATCAGCATCACCATGCTTCTACCCAAGCCTGATCTTGCTTGTGAAGCTGTTGTATGGTTGTTTCTTCATGCATGCACTAGGTTGCTTAGGATTTTCTGGTAATAGTCACGATGCTGGGAAATCCTCCACAGTGGAGAGTTCTGGTATTTATCGGTGAAGTGCCTGGAACCCAGCTGGTTTCACCCCACCCCCAGTGTACCAGTAGGGTCTCTGCACAAGAATCGCTTCACTCACAGGTAAAGTGGAGCAACATTCTGGGTAACACACAAAGTGTGTAACAGTTCACAGAGATGCCACAGAAGATTACAGGGGACTAAAATATCCAGCTGAAACTAATGGGAAAATTGAGGCAGAAGGCTGGAAATGTCTGCAGCATGAGCCAGCAACTTTCTTCCAGCCATGTATTGAACTCCCTGGTTTTGGGACATTTGAACAGATCATTTTGGTCCTTAGTTCAGCACTGAGGCAGGACAAAGAAATCAGAAATGAACTGGTATAAAGAGAGGTGGAGTGGGGGAGGAATGGTGCAGGAAAAGGCATACAGACCAAGTGTCTCAGAGAGGAGAGACTGGATAGGTGAGAAGAAGGGGGCTTTATATACTGGCCTTGCCTATTTCAAGTCTGCTTGAGCTGGCATCATGTTTTGAATGAATTTCGGCAATGGCCAGCTGCATGTGGATTTCTTTGAAGTAACGAGCATGGTTAGACTTTAACTGGGAAAAGATGAAGAGATGGGAGCACAGAAGAGTGTGGCTGCTGGCAAATGAAAATTTCAGAATTTCACTGGTCAGGAATCAAAGGATTTGTTTTGGTTTGTTTGGATTTTTTTTTTTTTTTGTTATTTGCAGATTAGCAAATTGTTCCCAGTGCAGGTGGAGACCTCCACATGCTAAGCATAAGCCTGTTATAGAAACGCTGGCCCTGCTATTTGAGCCACCTTGTGAAGATCCCTTAAAAGTTTAATCCACAGGTTCTGCCTTCTGTCCAAAAGCTGCCAGTTCCCAGCTTGAAGTTCCCTGAAGCCCATGGATCAACCAGAAGATGTTGATGACATTTGTGGGCAGGAATCATAAAAAAAAGATGTTTAGTTAACATGCCGTGTGTGCTGTGTCCGGGAGATGGAGATGTTGGCAAACAGCACAGGGAGAGGACTGCACAACCGGGGCAGGGGTGGGTGGGTGGCCCAGGAGCTGAGTAGGGATACCAAGTGCTCTGGGAGTGGGCAAAAGGTGGGAATCAACCCATTGGCTCAGAGCCATGCAGAAGGAAAAAGAGAAGAAGGCTGGAAAGGCACGGGGAGAGCTTTCTGGGAGCAAAATTGGGAGAAACACAAAAGAGGTGTGAGTTAAATGACAGCTTTGCAAAGACCAGGAGTTGCAGGCATGGATCCTCAATACTTGTTAAAGGTGGGAGTATGTGGCATGCTGGGACAGGCTGCCGCCTGGCAGTGGCTTCTCCGTGACTGCTGGGTGTGATACAACACACAAGGCTCGTGCGGTCCCTGGCCTGCTGGTTCCCCCAGCTGGCCCCTGCCGGGCGCCTCCTCCGCAAACATCTCAAGTGCCGGTGCTGGTGGCATCTCCTTGTCTGCTGGTGGTGCTGGGTGGCCTGGGCTGGAGGGGTGGCATGGTCAGTGTGAGGGCTGGTAAAAGTGGATGTTCATGGTTTGCAGTGGAGCTCCGCTGCGTGCATAGATGGCTACTGCCCTGCTGGAAAGATGGGGCAGGTAACTAAAGAACAAAATTGCAGAAGAGAAAACACCTGGTGAAAGTGGTTATGGTTATTCCAGGGAATGGTGAAAATAAATGGCTATTAACTAGCACAAAGTTGGAGTCTGCAGAGACAGCTGAAGAAGAGAGAAGCTAAAGTCTCAGAAAGAATAGACCCATACCTGGAAACTTTATGATTGAAAAGAGAAGCCATACACAGGAGGATATGGGGTTCTTGGGTAGAGTTTGAAAGGACTCTTATTTAAACCACACAAAACATGCAGAAATGGTGAGAAAATTAAGATATAAAATCATGTAGAAACATTTATTGTTTCTTTTAGTTCTAAATGTGTACTAAGCTAGTGTGTGTTTGTTTGTGGAGGAGCCTTGCGAAGCCTGTGTTTCTTTTTGCTTAAATATTGCATGCTCCTGAAGACTTGAGTTCTGAAATCAGAGTATTTAAAAGGTTAGAGCTTTGAGGAGTGTTAGCTGTGGTCCTAGGGTATCTGCGTTACTCCTCAATAAAAGTGTGACATGGTAAGTAGGAGAACACGTGCCTAAGAAACGAAACAGTAAACCTGATTGTTGCTGCAACCTAGTGAGACCAATGGAAACTCAGAAGAGAAAGGCTGGAAAAAATTTGGGTGGATTATTTTTTCCTACTAAATGAGATCTTGGTGCAATTGAAGCAAAAAAGGAACCATGCCACTTTCTAAGTAGGGCATTTCTTCTTGCTATTCAAGATTACACTTAACTATTGTAGATTAAAAAAAAAATCTCCTCTCTCTGAAAGCAAAAGTACTTAAATCTGTGCTCCATGAAGAGCTGCAGAGTGATTTCAAGTTTGGGTTTTTTGTCTGTCAAGAAAGATCAAGCATTTTCCACCTGGGTGGATGGAAGGAAAGTGTGTGGGTGCCACAGGAGGCTGGAGCGATGTCTGGAGCCCATTCTGGGCTCAGTCCTGCTCAGCAGCACCCTCGGGGCAGTGGCGAATGTCCTGGTTGGGGAGTTCTGGCAGAGATGTGCTGCCGGCGGACATTTATTTATTCCAAATGGTGCTTTCATTAAGACTTTTGTTTAGAAAACATCTTAATATAATGGCAACACAGATATCTGTTCCAGGAAAAGCTCACTGGTGTTAACTAAATAACTGGAATGGCAGAAAATGTCTTTTCTTTCTGTTTTGGCATGAGAGGACAGTGACTTTGCTAAGACGTGGTTTCTGCATTTCTTCTGATTCTGATGCAAGCTGTACTCTTTCATTTTTCACCTAGCAAAGAACAACAGAGCAGAAGGCAGCATTACTTGGAAGTGCATAGGCATCAGAGGTCCATGGATTTCAGTTCAGTTATGATACTAAACTGACCCACAGCAATTTGCAGAAAATTTCAGGATTGGTGTCTGAGGAAGCAAGGAAAGGAGGGCAGCTGTCTCTGAAATAATGCAATGATTTGGATTGCTGTGAATCTCAGTCTCTTCTTGTTGTGTGTTTGCGTATATCACTGTAAACTAGTGAAATTACAGTGACAGAAGAGAAAGTAAAAAAAAAGCCTCTGTTGTAGTAATTCAGAGAAAATAAGTGACATAGCAAGAAAGCCTTACTGTGACTTAAAAATGACATTTTCCTTTTATAGAGCTCCAATATTAACTACGTAGCAGACATGAGAAGGGAATAAAGGACTGATAGAAAATCAGAAAAGCGCCTGAAAATCAGGGTCACTTTAGAGGCTTTCGTGATTTCCTGTAATGTGACATAAACCATCTATTGTGTTTTTGCTGGGAAATTTGTAGCTGAGGTCAGCGTAGCAGAAAATAAAAGTTGAGAAAACATACACAGAGTTGCTATGCTGGAATGAGAGTCGTGTTCCTTATCAAACCGGTCACAGAGGATGGTGCCTGTTCAGATTTACATAAAACAAATGCTGAAGCGTCTGTTAGACTGTATCCTAACATGTGTGTTGCTTCCTGTCAGTTTAATTTTGCATTATCAGAAAGCTTTTGTTTAGCTGTAAGCAGCTTTTGTTACTCGGACTCATTAGGACAGGTCTCTGGTGATGGTTCTCCCTCCTCTCCCCGCTGCGTGCTGGCGGCGCCCAGCAGCAGTGAGGCCTGCAGCTCTGACACGTCTTCCCAGTGCCATCCTGGAGCCGATGGGGGGATCTGTGGGATCTGTGGGATCTGTGGGATCTGTCCGTCTCTGGCACCTCCGGTCTGGAGGGCCGTCAGCTTCCTCCACCTCGCTCCATGCTCAGGTACGTGGCCCTGCTGACAGCCAGTCTGCAGTCTGGCCTGGGCCTTCCTTGAGAACACCAAGAAATCCCATAGACCGGTCCTCCCTTCCGTGTCCCCGCTTTGGGGTTTGGCCCCTTGGTGGTGGTGATGCATGCCGAGAACCAAGTGTCTCCCAAGGTCATGTGTGTGGTTTACTAAAAGGTTAGTGGAGGGAACATGTACAGCAAGGGCCAGCAAAGTGATGTGGTTTCCACAGGGAGCTGAGTCAGGGACTGAACCTCAGTCCTAGGTCAGTGGTTTAACCACAAGGTCACTTCCTCATTCATTATGACTTATTTAATAATAAAGCTAAAATAAATAACTGAAATTGTCTCAGAGAATTTTTTGCAACTTTCTAGTCAAAATTAATTAGGTGCTATGAGCAGACCACCTGAACCATTAGAAATGATTCACTGCTTTCCTTTCTAAGGATGTAAATTAACACATGTTCTGTTTTGCTGACAGAGTGAATTCTGCTTTAGGAATCTCATGAAGCATGGCTAGTGTGAGCAGAGACAAATGCATGTTGCTAACTTTCTGTCCGAAAACAGCAGCTTCAATTAGCTCTTATTTTGTATTGCCTTCCCTCTCCTGTGAGAGTCCAGAGTAACAAGAAACACATGCTGCTTAGAAGCTGAACCACACAAACCTCTTTCACCAGCTTTTTCCCTCAAATTTCCCGCCCCCCCAGCATGACTGAAGGCAGCAACTACAGACTCGCAAACACCTGAACATTAGCAACAAGAACATTGTCCTCTTCAGCCTCCTGGATGATGTGAAGACATTAATGGTCAGTCTATACCAGCCCATCTATGTTTTCTTGCACTACCAGAAAACTGAAGAGAGCTAGTACTGCAGACAGGGAAGATGACGGAGTCATGGTGAATTCACGGCAACAGATGGTCTAAGCCCTGTGACCTGCTACAACATCCTCCTGTCTGGCCTCAGATACAGCCTAGGCACTTCAAAAGCAAGCTCCTGGCCACGTGTTAAAAAAAAAAAAACAACCAACAACAAAACCAAACCAAACCAAAACAAAAAAACCACCCTAAAATGTGCTTTAAACCCCCTATATTTGGTCTACATTCTGGTAGACTGTGCCTCACTGTATTTGGCTTTGTGCCAGTGTCAGCTGTGTACGGCCCATGAGGAAGCGCCTGGACCTCAGGCTCCTGACTGTGCAGGACTGCGAATGTATGGGCTTGAAACAACATGGATGGTGGGCAAGCCCAGCCTTGGGAACAGGCCTGGCCTGATGCATAACTCATAGAACAGGCGTATTCAGAAAGCTCTCCAAGCTGACAGAGATAAATGGGAGCTGTAGGAAGGTGATAGAAAGCAGAGTTCAGATTACTCTCTGTGGGTGATATTTCTCTTCATGTTTTATTTCCAGTTATTTTAAAATTAAGCCATAAATTGAAGGCAGAATTCACATTACACATTCATCTCCTCTTCTGCAGACCCCTGGGGGACAGCTGGTGTACTTTATCAGGATGCAGAGTGTAGGGTCTCTGACCATTGTTCAGCTGTTTTCTGTATGTATATGTACTGCTTGAACAGGTAGGTGTCTTCTTTTATGTTGTCCTGGGATATATCATGCTTTTTTCCCCATACAGTTACTTGTTAACATCCATACTGGTATTCCTCAGGTCTTGTTTTGACAAGATGTATAATAGGACCTGGTCCCTGCAGAACCAGGACTTACGCGGAGGGTACACTTTTGCCCATACTGGAACACAGGGTTGAATAAAGTACTTTTTTTTGGCTTAAAAAACATTGTTATGGAAGTAGGTAAGATGAGGAGAATGGGGAAGAGAAATTAAAAAAGGCACTGTGAACGAAGGATCATTTTTATTGCCAAAAACATAGCTATTAATGACATGTAGGTTATCTAAAATGACTTTCTAACCACTGAATCATTAATTAAGCCTGAATGAAGCTTTACCTGCTGTTGAGGCGTTTAGAATGGTCTTAATCCATCTGGATCCTCTGTTGTCTGATAGTTGGGTCAAACTCATACTGAAGACCTTTCCCTAGTGGGATGCCAGTGTAGGTCTCTCTCCTCCACCTGCCTGCAAATTTTCACAAAACTCTGGGAACTGAATGTCTCCAGGACCTCTACTGGCCTGTCAGTAGCTAAGGCTGGCCAACAAGTAAAAATATCTTAGAAGGGGATGAATGGGAAGCCAATGAAATTAGCTGTCGGCAATGCTTAGGTAAGAAGGCTGCTAGAAAAGCGCAGATCAGCAGCAGTGAACCAAGCTAAGGGGTGAACAGGCTTGGGCACTGGACTGAAGTTGTGAAATGGTTTGACCGGCTTTTGGCACATGTGGCTGTGGACAGTGGGTTCCCTCTGGCTGTCTTGGGATATGGGTTTGGTTCTCACCCCAAGGAAATTCATCAGCATGACTACTCACAGCTGATTTACCCTGTGAGATCTCATGGGTTGAGGACAGGGTGCGATGGAGGGTGGCTGGCTGGCTCTAGGGGGGAGGTGTGTCGAGATGCTGGGTGCTGAAAGAAGTAGCTTGTCTGGCTGTTGTGGAAGGAAGGGAACCTGCGTGCTAAGCCCTTGTTGGAGGAGCAATGGAAATGGAATAAAAAGGAAGAAGTGCAGTGGGGTGGGATCACAAGGAAAGGAGCAGTTGAATTAAGATGGAGGTGCTCTGATGAACTACTTCTTGCTTCTTTTTCTTTCATAAGCTGGTGCTGCCTACAGCTCTGAGCTCATGTTTTTGTGCTTGCCGGTTGCTCCATCTGCTCCCACTTGCTCTTTGGCAAGGCTGAGTATTTTCATGGCTGGGCTACAGAGTGCCAGGCTCTTTGGCACAGCTGGTGGCTGGGATCAAGGCTTGCATTGCATTCTAGCTTGGCAGGAGGTGCTTCCTCCCACTGCAAATCCTTTTGGCTTTTGCCACCCAGGCTTGTTCTTTCCTGACTGAGAGCAGCTTCCCTCCACCGGGCTGACGGTGCAGCATTACCCTCCCAGCAGTAAAGAATTAGCCCTTGTAAGCAGCACCGCTTCCCTCTCAAATGGGCCAAGAAGAGCCTGTGGCGCAGAGGCTACAAATATGTCCTTTCTTACCTGACAAGTGAAAACCTTCTTCTACCAGAGCTTCCTCGCCTTTTTTTCAGGGAGGAATCTAAAGCACTGCAGCTGTATCTGACACAGCCCTATAATGTTCTCAGTTTTTTTTTCGGTCAGTAAAAGAAAGCAAGAAAGAGCATGGTCAGCAAGACAATTCCCCAGATAATTGTGGCAACATGTTAAATCTTATGTTGCTGTGAGCCCATTTTTGTTTCTTGATGCCAGTAGTCAGAACATTTATCGTAACTGCTCTGAATTATCTCAATATGCCATGATGTCAGACAGGGTGGGAGTCTCCCTTTGAAGTGGCCTTTCCTTCAGTAGGTGGATTTAACAAAGAAAAGGAGAAAGGATTTATTCAAGGTTATTGGGAGAGCCCGAGATCGCTGCGCTCACTTGGAGAGGATGCTCCTGCATGAGTGGTTGCTTTGTCTGCACTCAGAGAACAGCAGCTGATGGGTAGCCCTGTGGGATCGTGGATGATGAAGGGCAAGATCTGTCACTGGCATCCACAAGTGCGGGTCAAATGAAACTGTCAGAGTGGCCTCTTGTCCCAGGTCTGGATTTGGTAGTGACTGTAAAGACAGATGGGATGTGGAAGAAGGAGATTACCCAAACTCAGAAACAAGCACTGGGCTAAATATTTAGTCCGTACTGGACATGACCAAGCTTCTCTCTGTCTCCTGACGAAAAATGATTTGGATTATGAGCTGAGGGAGATGTCATGTCTCAGTCCTTCTAGTCCAACCTGTTACCCGGGCTCATTTTTCTCACGTCTGGAGCAACTGGAAGCACTTGAAATGTGCCGTGACATGGAGAGCTTGAGTCTTACAGCCGTTAGAACACAGCCACAGGGCAGGTTAGAGGGATGGTGCTATCTCTGCCCGTACCCAGAGCTGGTCAGACACTTGCAGCTCAGCCTGAGCATGCTGTGGTGGGACGCTCAGCCAGAGCAAGTGTGTGCTACATGCGTGTAGAAGGATTATTACTCAGCTCAGAATCAGGCTAATGTGGCCACATGCTTCATGAGATGGCATGGCTTATGCCCTCCTAGGAAGGCAAAGCAGTCCTGTTCCTCCGTTTGGTCTGCCCCATAGACATGTTTAATGTGTCTGGGATGATAATGGTATGAAAATGGCTTCAGCCTGGCAGCTGCTGCAGATTCCCCCACGCAGGTAGGGATGTCAAAGGAACAATGCACCCTCTCTGAGGAGATATGTTGACCCTACAGCCTCTGGAGATGCAGCCGCTGGAGAACCTGAGGCTGCAGAGGGGATGGAGCGAGGAGGGTGTCAGGGCTCAGGGCCGCACAGACTCCTGAGCTGCCAGGAGAGAGAGATTTCAGCTCTCATGGCAGCCACGTTGCACAAGAGGGTCTGAGGAAAAGCCTAGGGATTTAATTGGGACAACTAACACGTCTTATGGCTTGATATTCTCTGCAGCACCGAGAAACCAACAAGTCTTTGCTTGTACGTGTACCTGACAAGAGGTTTGGCATCAGTACCAATAATGGCCAAGACCAATCCTTTTCGTCCCTTTTCCACACGAAGGAGTGGGCTGTTGTAGCCATGCAGAGTGTATCTATATCTGTATGCTGGCATGTGTCACCTGGACCTATGGGCTAATTTAAGATAGAGGTGTAGAAGCATTGATTTCAAATGACTTTCATGAAAATGATAGCCTGGATAGAGAGGAGAGGTTCCATGAAGGGCTCCTTTGAGGGGCTGGCGCTTGTCCGCGTTCATCCTTTGTTGAACCCTGTAGGAAACCTACATGGGAAAGGGATATTTTAGATGTTCCTCATAGAAGAAAGCTCCATCTAGAGTTTGAGCACAACTAGAAACCCCAAGCCTGAGAGGCGAAGCGGTGGGGAACCAGACTCCAGTAGCTCAGTGCTGCTTCTCCCTCCATCCCTCACTCTCATTACCAGACGTACAGACATGAGAACAGGTTTGGCTGGCACCAAAGGAGCTGAGCTACATGGAAAATCTCCCCTCTTTTGCAGCATGTTGCCATGGCAGGGGTGTGCTGTGAGCTGGGCTGGCAGGGAGGGGAGGGCCGGGGTGAGCCCAGGCCTTGGAGCAGCTTTTGGTGCTGGAGTCAGGGAAGAGCCAGCCCCATCTGACAGACTCGTTTCCCTCTTCAGGAGTGCTCCTGTAACGTGTAGCTCAGTGAAGGGCATTGTCCCATTTTCCTAGATGTTTTGACACTGTTAGTTATTATCAGGTTTTATTGGTGCTCTTTGGGGTTTTGTTGGTTCATGGAGACCAAGCCCTCAGGGCATATGACAAGGGATACGAGCTAGAAAAACAAGCAGCCTCATGCCGCGAGAAGTCACGTTTCTTTACTGTAAACAGGTGGAAATTCTTTGCTAAAAACACAATATGGGCAAAGCAAACTTTGATGAAAACTACATCAAGGAATGACTGAGCCAATACAGTTCATACAAAAATAAAAAATAATACTCAAACTAAATAAAGCCAGGAGCTTTCTTGGCTGTCTCGCAATGATTTGGAACATTTTAATTGTGTATGCAGTTACAGTTTGTGTTCTTCTTGAGGTCTGCAAATTTCTAGCTAGCCTTTTTGTTCTCCTTTTTGCGTTTATTTACACTCCTTGTTTTCAGATATCAGCACCAAAAAAAAAAAGGCGTTATGAGAAAGATTGGTGTTACTATATTTCTGGCCAGACCGAAATGAAGAATTTTCAGAACGTTTCCTGGAAGAAGAGGCATATGATGTAATTTTTCTACAACAGATAGTTTTTGGACACTTGAAAACTATGCCCCAGGCTACTGGTTGCTCTGCAAATAAAACTGCAGGACTCCATATGCTGGGTTATTGAGTTACCTGTTTTGATTAACACTACATTACATATGTAAATATTTAACAGGGACTAAATTCCCGGCGACAACTTCCCATTTACATTACAGTCTCTTTGCCACCTTGGCAGTTCAGTCACATACTTACGCTGACATACATATGTATACAGAGCTGCACCTACAGCTGCACAGAAATGTATGCATCCATCTGTCTCTAAAATGCCTGCACATCACTTCTATATCTAGATATATTTTTTACAAGTTAATCCAGACAGCAAATATGGAACTTCTGTTTTACACAGGATGATTGTGGTGTTCTTCTCTTGACACTAGTGGAAGGTTGGTCATGCTAAGAGTCAAGGGTGCTGACCAATTTACTGACAGTACAGATACCTTTTGTGATCTAAATCCTGATCATATAAAAATCAATGGCCGTTCTGTCATTGAGTCCAAAGCGATGAGGAGTTGCCCCAAAATTTCAATTTATGCTACCTTCTTAATAGTTTTGCGTATTGAATTTAAATTGCCGGAGACAATAAGATAAACATTGGGGTAAAAAATGTGATAAAATGGTTTAATTTATTTCTGGGTCTATCAAACATTTGTGCTGATAGTATTTTTATGTTCTTAGTTTTCATTTTAAAATAAACAATAACACTGTGATGGGAGATCTCCTAATTTCCTGGCAATAGAGTTTAAATTGAAAAGCATTTTTCAATGGGAAAGCTGCCCATTTAAGTTATGGATGGCAGTTTTGCTCCATTTTTAAGCTCTTCTCTTCTGGCTGGAGATCCTTGAGTCATAAGGCATTTATAGCTTCTTTAACAGTACGTAACAACAACAGAATTGACACTTCCATAATACATCTATAAAGATGTTAAAAGCATGTTATGGTTTTAACAGAGAAAGGCAAAATCAAAAAGTTATGAGAGAGAGTCCCATTCACCTGCAGCCCCTCTCCAGCCCTGAAATCCGCGTCTGTCTCATCCTCTTAGCGGTGTCTCACCTGTGTCAGCCCCTGACCCGACAAGCAGAAGACTGCATGAAACGGGAGCCCTAGGAGCGCCATGGCCCTCAGTAAAGGGAGGACAGGAATGTCCCCATGGCCCTGATGGCACATCAGACCTGCAGAAACCGCAGTCTAAGTCCCACCTAATTTAGAGCAGAGGGCAGGCAAAACTTGGGGTCCAGCAGGTGACAGCTCTTTGGTGTCCTGATACTCCGAGGTGGCCTGGGCTGTGCAGCTGGATCCCTGGTCAGGATAACTGTGTGAGCTAATATGGCAGGGCAACCTATACACGTTCAAAATCTCTAGTTTTGGTCTATATACTTTATCTTTCCCTCCTTAGAATTAGACATATACATTCATATATATGCATATCCATATCTGTATCCATATCCACACACATATGTATATGAGCCACGTTCTCAGTAAGAGGTAGGAATTTCTTGCTTCTGATGGAGCTGTGGGGTTATCTGGTGGGCAGAGGGCTGGGAAGGGCAGGTGGTGGGCAGAGGTGCAGGGCAGAAGGGACTTCGCAGGGCTATGCTGAGCCACAGACACAATAAAATCCGCGTCTGAGGTCCTGGCCCTGCTGAAGTAAATGGAAAATCTCACACTGGCTCTAGAGCCAATATTTCACCCAGTACGAGCAAGATACTAAAAAGGAACTGATTAGAAAGGAGAAGCCCTGGCAAACAGTGACCACTGAAAGGAAAACAGGAAGAGTATATGACATCTTAATGAGGCTTTAGTTTAGCAACATATTTTATTCTCTTAGGGACCGATGCAGTGATTCCTCAACTCCAAATTTATCTGCTTTATTGGTTTTGTGTCACTGCCATAATTTTATAGATTTTTTTTTTTTTAAACAGTGATACCATAAGCAGCCTCTAAAGCTAAAACATGCAATGAGTAAACTCTTTTACATTCATTTTACTTTGCAAGCCAGGGTCCTATTGTTAAACTTGGTGTTTCAAGGTGCACTTTGATGCTTGTTATAGCTTTATAAATGGCCATTAGGTGGGAACAGGAAAGGGAGAATTCTGTCTTCGAGGCTCTTTTTTGATGTCCTCTGATTTGCGATTATTACCACAGCGTGTTGCATCAGTCATGTTGGATATGCAGTAAATGACCTCGGCTGTTAGGAAGCCATTCATCAACAAATCATCAACAAGATAAAACTTAGTGTCTCTTCTCATGCCTTTGGATGTGAAGGACAGTGCTCGATTGTTCCTGAGTCGCTATAATCAGAAGAAAAACGCTGCTGGCTTCCTGGCGAGTTAGTGTGGCTTTGTTTTCCTGGTACCATGTTTTCCTGGTGACCATGTGAAGTCCTGTAGACTGATATCAGGGGATGTTTTGCTGGCTGCCCACCCGTTGCCAAGGAAATTCAGAGGCCAGAATTTCTTGGTTTTATGGATGTGAACAAACTGTTTGGAAGAGGTTTCCTGGAGTCTCAAACTGAAGACAAGTGCATGAGCGGCTTTACCTGGAGCAGAGGTTTTTAAGCATAAAGAAGCATAAACAACCAGTATAATCTGTGCTTCTGCTAAAGCACTTGAGAGTTACAATATCTCCCATTTTGAAGAGGTGCAGGAGGACAAAGGAAGTATATTTTATCATCTTGAGGTGGGAGAAGATTAATATATACAATCCATTGGTTTTTGGTCTTGCTGGTCCAGAGCACTCTCTGCTTCTGTGATTACTTTCGTTGTGGCCCCAAGCTCAATTCAAATTTCCTTGCATATATATTTGTATTTTACCTTTACGAGATTTAGATCTTAGAATAAATATTGGCTTTTGCAATGTTTCTTCTGCTGATGATAATTCCTTAGCTAACCTAGCTGATATGTCTAATAGTAAGAGGGAGACTACCAGGAAAAATCGACTTGAACAGCCTAGTCTTGAAATGTGGTGCCCAAGCCTGTAACATGACCCAGTGACATGCACTCACCTTTGATATCTTTTCGAATCACTTGAGAGTCAAACTCTCAGCTGATGCAGCTTTGTGCAGCTCTTTCTTATGTTTCCAGTCCACGTTGCCCGTAAACATCTACTCCTCCATGCCAAACTCTAAAGAAGCTCTCCGCTGTTTGTCCTGATATCTTTGGATTTCATCCAGTACTGTGAAGGTAGAAGTGAGCCTAGAACCCTGGGTTGTCTGTGCTCACAGCACAGTTCTCGGAGAGCCAGGTTCACCGGGTAACTGATAATCTTTATGGCAGAGTGAATGCAGGGAATTAGTCTTTTGTTCCCAGCAGGAATATACCACAGAACACACCACCTTTTGTTTTCTGTGTACCTATAACTCACTTTTTAAATGTAGTTAAATGACTTGCAACGAATTATATGTATAATCCACTTTATCTGCTATTGTATGATGCATTGCAAATGTGTCAGCAATTTTTAGGGTGGGGACTGTTGAATGGTTATGTGTGTGCATACGCTGTTTAAGAGGATGGGGCATGGTTTCTAAGAGTTACCACAGTAGGTATACATTCTCTACACTTGGCAAAGCTGGATCTCAAATCATAACATTTACTAAAGAGATGCAACACTACATCCATACTTCTGTGTGGGAGACTTCTGAAACAAAAAATCACAGCACCACTATGACAAACACAGTCTGTTTAAGGGCACTAGTAAATGTTATGCTTTGCATTACACACATTAAAACCATGACATATAGTACTCATACCCACCCCTGTTTATGTTTAGTGACGCCGAAGAAAGAGACAATTAAGATTTCTGGTGTTAATTGTAGAGACTGACTGGTAATTCACCTAAGTTAGGGTTTTGCCGATGTGCTTCATGACTGGCAAAATTCTGCTGTAAATCTATGAATTGCATGTCTGTGAGTGTATGCATCGAAACAATAAAGGCTTGAGACAGTATTATTGGGTTTCCCCTATGGGATGGTAAACCTGCTTACTTCAATGACTGACATGGGAGCTCAAGGAGATGAGTAGTAGGCACGAAAGTTAAATCTTGGTCTTGCAAACACTTCTGCATGTGCTGAACTTTAAAGCCATGTCTAGCTCTATTGGTGTTAATGACACTCCTCAAGGGCTTTGAGATGAGTTGATTTTTAAAAGCTTGCAGGTCTGTAGGCTAATAGCATCCCAGTATTTGACCATAAGAAAAGAATGAAAAAATGTGTGACAAAATGAGCTGTATTAATTCAACGAATGTATTTAAGTTTTAATTATTTATAACATTTCAGAGGATATTAGTACATGTTCTGTAATATATTGATAATAGTAATGAAGTTTGAGTAATTTGAGATCTAATTACATCATCTTGCTATTAAGTCGTGCTTAGGAGTAGAAGAGAAAACACCAGTATGAGTTCAAACAACAAAATATGCTCAGCAAAAAAAGTGCTGGTTGCACTAGATTCCTAAAACTTTCAGGAATATTGAGTAGTAAGTATCTCTGCTTATCTTAATGGATGGGATTACTTAGGTTAGTTGGATAACTTGGAGTACTGGTTTACTCACAGTATTTGTGGTGAATGAAGGAAACTGTCTGTAATTTGTATTTGAAAGGTATTCAGAACCCACCAAAAATGTCCCAAACCTGCTCCCCATCACTTTATTCATGGAAGAGGTGTTGCTACCTTGTATGGCCTGGGCCTGCACAGCAAGAATGAGACCAGGCATACACATGATGTCAGTGAATGACTGCCACAGCTGTAAAGGCTGGTGCCGTCACTGGCTGTGTTTTGGGTCCAAAGGGCTTGTCCTGGCTGATCTGAGTGATGGGCACCATGAGGAAAAGCTCTGTGCCACAGCAAGGCAAGGCCAGATTCCTGAGGAAGCATCCCGGCTTCTCACCGAAACACCAGGGTGGTGAAAACAGCTGTCATGGCTGATGGGCAGCTGTCTCTCAGGTGGCTTCCCCTGCTTGTCTCGAGTCACCTGCTCTGTGGTTCTCTCCTTTATCTCCTCCCTAACCCTCTCATGGAGAGATCACCAACACGTACCGCTTATAAACGGATCAATAGACCATAAAGAATGATCAGTAGGAAGATAAGACCTCCCTAGCTCGTTGGAAATTATTTTATGATATTTCTGATTAATGGTTCCATTTTAGCCATTTCAGTGCTCAGCAGTCTTCATTTGTTAGTGTTGATTATAAAAGTCCATGCCTTGCCTGAATCCGAGTTATTTTGACCAACAAATGTGAATTAAAATCAATAGAAATGTCATTAGCATCCCAGTGCTGTGAAAGATAATACGACCATTTCTCATGCATTCAGTTTATTAAAATTTGCTAAAGTGTGAAATATGTATGACAAGTAATGATGTTTTAATCTTTCGCCAAGGTAACAATTGAAAGCTGATTGATTCCATTCAGTAATTATAAAATCAAAATGATGGAAGATTGTAATCAAGAAGGATTCTGTCTCATACTTAGTCACGCCTCCATGCAAGATAAAATTCTCATTTGTAACATCTCTTTTATCTGAAAAGAAATCAAACTCCTATTTGCCCCAGTTTCAATCTCATGGCTAGTTAGATTTTTTTTTTTCCACTTTGGTGAGAAGACAAAAGCAGCCTGCACCCACCAAGGGGTTATATCCTCATGTGTGCCACGGAACCTTAAAAGCTCTTTCTCCATTTCCTTGTATCCTGACACAGGACGGGGCTGAGAGGATGACCGCATTGTGTTGCTGGGGTGCTGGCAGATAGTTTGGTCTTTGTGAGACAGCTGAACACCCAGTCCTTCCTCCCTCCCCTTCAAAAAAGTGATGTTGGCTTCTAAGCCAGACCACAGAAATGTCCTGAGGGCCTGATGGGCTCTGCGGGTGATGCCTGAGCCAGGCCGGGTGCGCAGAAACGTGCCATCCCACCGTCTCCTCAGCATCACACCTGCTGCTGAGGAATCTCGGGGGTGTGAGCCAGTCAAGAGGCTGAACCTCCAAAACTAACCATGAATGTTTTGCCCAAAGTTACCCAAAAGAGATGAAATTCTGCTCTCATTTGGCGTTTCACTGTGATTGTGAGGCCCAGTAAGAAGACTGAGGCTCGGGAGACTTGGCTCTGTTTCTGGCTCTGACATTCAACTTCTGCATGGCCTCAGGCAAGTCCTTTCTCTTCTCGGTGCCTCCCCTTGCCCACACAGCCCTCTTCTAAACTGTGTGATGGCAGTAGAGATGGCTTACTGCAGTGCTATAGTAGGTTTGGTCTCCGTAAGTATATAAGCAATAAAGGCAGGATGGTGTATTTTTTTAAAAAAGATTCTGCTTGGCAAGATATTGTGTTAGCTAGAGAAGGAAGAAATTGTGGTATATTGAGGTTTCTCCACTTCTGCTCGCTGCTTACCTTTGGTGGAAAGAGAAATCTCCAGTCACCAGCCGGAGAACACAAACAATAGCAGGTGGGGTGTCCCAACCTACCAATGCAACTAGAGGGTGAATTATGAGGGGTCTGAAACCAAGAAGGGAGTCAAAATAAATCCAGCTTGTCTCTTCACTCACTTTAGACAGTCTGCAGGCCAGACAGCTACTCAGAGATGTCCTGGAGCAGAAAGCAGTTTCGTTTCTATACTGCTTGGTTTTGATATCCAGATTGGGGAAGCACTCAGCTATTTGTAAGTGCAGAAGCATGTCTCTGTGAAATACTGACATTTTAGGATAGAATGACTGCTCTGCAATAAAATCCCAGATGCAGTGCAATTGGTGGGTGGCCTCAGACAAATTTTAACAGGCTTTGGAATAGGGCCCAAACATATCTTGAAGAACAGGAGAAGGAAGCTTTGGTTTAGCCAAATCTCTAAGCATGTGCTTAACCATTGAAATTAGTGAGAGTTAAGCATATACTTGAGTCTTCTGCTGACCTGTACCTTAACTACTGAGTAACAAATACTGACCTGCAGAGACTGCATGAAACAGGCCTTTTATATGCCCAAGGGAGCATGCCGTTTAGAATAGCATATTTCTTTGATTTTCTAGTGACATACCAAAACCAGAATTTAGCCCTGTGCTCCTTGGAAGAGGGAAATTTTAAATTATTATCAACCGCAGCTTCTCACTGCAACATTTTGCATGATGCAGGTTAATGGCTATTTGCTAGAAAATAGGACTTCTCTGTTTCAGTTGTCTAACAGGATTTTTAGCACCCTGCTTGTTAGAAGGGTTCTTTTCTTTAACCATATTGCTGTAGGAATGCATCCTGCTGTATTATTTTGACACGATGTTCTTATATTTTCAGCTTATAGTTTCTGGAATTCTTTTTCTCCTGACAAGAAGCGATGTTGCTGGATGTGACTTTCTAACAAACCTTGATGGAAGATCAGGAAAAAAAACCTGATATATCTGATGGCTTGATAATTTCAGGGTCAAAATAGATTCTAAGTGTTGATCTTTTGGCTCTTGCTGATGAATCTGTTTGACCGAGCAGCTGCTGTGTGAGATCTAGCCAGCAACACGCAGAGCACATGAGCAAAACAAAGGGAATGCTGAGATTAAACTGAAAAAAGGTAAGAACAGCATTTCCTCGCCTTTCTGCATGAAGGCAGAATATACACCGACAAGATACAAACTCACTTTTCTTATTGGACCTATGGCCTCTTTTCCCCGTCAGATTATTCAAAGGTAACTTTGCTTTTCACTCTCTCAGACAGACCATTTCCCACTCACTGGTGTACTTATTTATTAGTAACATTATTTGTAAAATGCTAACTTCATTGCCTGCACTGTTATGATGTTATCTCAGTGTGCTTCTGTGAGAATGTAACAATGTCATGAAGAAAAATGGTGTAAAAGTGATGTAGGTACATAAAATGGGATTGACAAAATGTAATAAATCACACGGGGCTGAAGAACAGAGCTGCATGTGTAATGAAATACTTCAGCATTACATCATCGTTTATGTAACATCTGGCAGTGCCTTGTATTTTAGTGCTGCTTTGAATCAGGATCATTTTTTCTCTCTGAGAAAAGACAAAACCAAGCCATTAGGTTTTGCACATACAAAACTGGAAAAAAAGACCAAAAAAANAAAAAAAAAAAAAAAAAAAGGGAACCCTTAAAATACGTGTATGAGATTCCCCTGAGAAGTTTTGCCATCCCCATCTTCATGCAAATAATATAATGTCTGAGATGCTTACAAAATAGTTAACATCCAAGCAGGATTTTTTTCAGTTTTATGAGAGAAACACGTCTTTAATGTGAAGGGGATTTTTCTGAAGCTGCGCAGTTAATTTCCGCAAATCGGAATTCTTCTGATTTGCATCATTAGACATACCCTGGGGCCAGGCTTCTTGTGAAAAAACAGGTGTGAATTATATGGACGTGAGTATTTTCCACAGGGATTTTTATTTGTTTTTCCAAGGAGAATTGAATTATCATTCTGCCATTGTGGACTCCCCATCCTGTCTCACACAGACATGTGGGTGCTCCTGCAGTGTGGGCTCCTCCGCCCAGGCTGCTGGCAGAGTCTGCCTTGTCCCTGGAGGGAAATCGCTGTGCCCAGGTTCACCCAGGGTGCCAGGCAAGGTCAACATGATGTGCCACAGCTGCGTATGTTAGTTGAAATGTATTTAATTAGCTGTTGCAGTCAATGAAGTCAGAAATTGAGGTGCCTGCCACAAAAGCCTCTGGATGACGCCTGAATTTGGCTGAAGTTTTGCTGTGAATTCAAGGAGGCTTGGGTTTTGCCTCCGAAGCCCCGGGTGGTGCGGGCGCGGTGCGGTGGCTGCAGTGCTGTGTGTGGTGCAGCAATGGTGTGGGCTGCCAGCCCCCCCGGCAGCTGTGGCCCTCTCCTTCCCCAAACCTTCGGAGGGCGTGGGAATGTGGCATGGGCAAGAACTCACTGTGTCAAAAATAGGCTTTTTGCTTTATGTTTTTCAATACTCCACCGTTCAAGGAGGAGATAGGACAGGTTTCCAAATCACTGCTTGTTTAGCTCCTTTTCAGTTAATCGAATGTCATGCAGATAAGCCACTGTTACTATAATTGCTCTTCTCCCAGGGATTTTCATACGGTATATTTGTCCAGCAGTATAGGTCTGGCTGACACATACATAGAGGTAGTTGTTACAGCTATTATACTCCCCCTCCATATTTTCCCCAGATTGGTACAGAATGGTAGATCTTGATATGCTCGTGAGTAAAGCACGATATAAGACTTTGGCTTTTCATGGTGGAAATGGCAAGGGGAAGCGGAACAGCCTGGGTACAACAGCTACTGCTGTAGGAACCTGATGCAGTGTAGGCGCCCGGAATGCTTTGGTCCTTTCTAAGCGATAGTTAGAGTTACTGAAAAGTTTGTTTGCTTTGTTTTTTTAAACCAGCGCTGACTTCTAATGGTTTTCATTTGGAGGAGAGAGGTGCTGATAGAGCAAGAATGTTGCTGCAAGCAGGACAATATAAAATTGGCAAAGGGAAAAGAGGAAGGCAATGGCCATGTGATCGAAGTGTAAGATTTGGAGTTGGGAAGTCTTATTCCTATTTCTGATTTTCCCGCAGGTGACCTGCAGAAATCACTATCAGGGCTGAAAGCTGGACATAACACAGACACTTACTAGCAGCAGAGGCAGCAGTGGGACATTTTAGGATGAAACTCCCTCTTTCTAGCACCTGAGGTTTTTGGATGAGCATGTTTTTTGCCCTCTTATAGGACTGTCATGGCAACGCATAGTGGACCTAGGGATTTCCAAGGGGAAGGAGAAGCATTTTGGCATCTCAGTGGCATGTCCGTGATGTTTTTAACTATGGATGTTGAGGGAGTGGAAGCAGACTGTTGCATCAGGGTGGTACTGGGCAGGATAAGGTTTGAGAACAAGTGCTGGCAGAAGCTAAGCTTATCTCAGGGTGAAAATGGAGTTGTGATGATGCCATGGCAAGCATCTCCCTCCCCCTTGATGAAAAATGTATTGCCATGGCTTGAGTGACAAGCCTTTTCAGTGAGGTGGCAGTAGATGATGATTCTCCACAGGGATTTCTGCAAGACAGCTGGTGAGATCTCCAGTGAACTTAGCTGCTGTTTGCATTTACAGTTTGTACCTGTGCCCCTCATGCTGTGTCACAGCTACAATTTAAACAGGGTAATGGAAGACTAAATTATCTAATATTAATAAGGTTCTTTCAGTCCCTCGGGAAGGATCACAAAAATATGAGCTGACAATGCAAAAATATCTATAAGCATCAGTGAGAACTGGCTCTCAAGGAGAAAATAAGAGTTCTTATTTGATAAAATATTGGCCAAATGGCAGGTGAGATTTTTTTGATTGCTGATTCCTCTACTTTCTGGAGCCCTGCTTGTGAGGAAACCTGGGTCCTCCTTGGGCTGAAATGCTGTAGTCATATAGCAGTTCGGGATCTCCTGGTTTTAACCAACAAAGTCCAAGGAAAGGCTCGCAGCTTGCTTTCTCTTCCATGCGTAAACCCATTCCTTCAGTGGTTCGGTAGCCAGGAGTGCTGGCCCTTAGCTTAATACCTGTCCTCATGGGGTCAGAGCCCTGGCATGAGGACGTGCCCCCTTGTTGAAGACTAAGCTGTATGTCAGTAAAAGAGAATGAAAAACCCTCTCTGTTGCTGCTCTTTATTTTGCCCATGTAAAGGGCATGAGCTGATAAGGAACTATTGTTGTTTTCTGCTTTCTCAGAATAATTGCCCCTGCCTTCCTGATAAATGAGGGTGGGATCAGCCTCTTCCAAACAGATTGTCATACACACTTCAGTTTCGTCTTGGTGAAACAGGTGATGCTGTTTGGCATCACTGTTCTAACTTAAATGCCTGAACAATATATTGCAGGGGTGTCAAACTCTTTTTCACTGGGGGCAAATCAGCCTCGCAGTTGCATTCAAAGGGCCAAAAGTAATTTTAGGACTGTAGGAATGTTTGACAGCCCTGCTATATGGGCACTGGTCTATGTGGTCACAAACTGTCTCTGATTCAGTGTATGGCAAGGCTTTCAGGCAGTCCATTACTGTGCCGAGCAGGAAAGAGCGTTTTACTCTTTTAACGGATCAGTAATGTGCTCTAGATTTAGTCAAGCATTAGGGCAGGTGGTAACACGTATCACATGGACAAAAAAATGAGTGTGCCCGGTCTGCCAAGAAATGGAAGTATTTCGGGAGAAGCCAGCGCAGTCACTTGCTGGGGAGAGGCTGAAACGGGCCAAGGAGCAGCAGTGCCTGGGTGGGCAGAGGCGCCAGGGCCGGCTCGCTCCTGCTGCTCGCCCAGGGACGAGTCCCTGTCCCCACAGTCACCAAGGCCTTGTGGCTTTGCAGCAAGATGCCCTTGCAATTTCACTCTGTGCAGGAGGAGATAAACCACGAGATTTTCCATTTCTTTCAGCCTCTGTCTGTAATAAGCTTTGCAACCATGCTGCCTGTTGGGATTTACAACTACCTTACTCACACTTGTTTGCGTGATGACTTGGCTCAAGTTAAGGGTGAGTTGAGACTAGGATCCAGGCACCTCCGGAGTGGCAGCCCTTGAAATGGATCGGTCTCTCCAGACCCAATGCCCAAGCAAGGCTTGATGTCCCCCTCACCTGCAGCAGCTAGCCTGTGGACAGAGGGACAGTGACCAACCAGCCTTTGGCCATTGCTCAGCAATCTAAGCTGTGAATAATCTTAATGAGTTAGTTCACAACCTAGCAAACGTTTCCCTGCTGGCCTAATGGCTAAAGGAACAGCAATGGTTACAGGGCACAAATTTTGTATGGGGATGCATAACAGTGTCATTGCAGATTTGTAACACCTATTTAGCACTACACAGATGTGTATCAATAATTTTTCTCACTATTTCTACAGCATGAAGCTGCACTTATTTCCCAGATCTTCTATTTAATTCAGTAAAACAACGTTCAATTACCTATTTAAGCAGGAGGTTGGGGACAAACAAGGCTGGGCTGGAAGATGAATCGATTGGTAAAAGCACAGCTGGCTGTAGAAGGGTGCCTCCAGCAGTCTGTGTTCCCTGCCTCCCTTCCTCCCAATTTTGAGAAGCTGTGGAAACAAGGGAAAACAGAAGGGAGGCAAATCCTTTATCTCCTACTCTGGCCTCTGCCCAGGCTTCCTGTTCCCACTAGGCTGATATTGTTTGGCAAGTGTCTTCTGGCAGGAGAAATATTAAAGTAAATAGCTATCATTGTCAGTTGGGAGGCTGAAGATTGCCACCAGCACACCATGTAACGTCCATGCAAAATATCCAAAGAATTTCTGCTGCCAAATATCATTCCTGCCTTGTTTCTTCCCTGTACTGGTTATTCACAGTGACCCTTACTAAAGCTATTGGCCTGTTCCTGATTGCTCTTCTATTGTATTTTGCTTGCTTTGAGCTGGTGATGTTGGGCTGACACATGCCAAGTTATTCCTGATTTATTGCAGATGAGGTCAGAATCAGAACCATTATTTGAAAAAAAAAAAAAAGTTTGGGATATATAGTTTGGGTATTTTTTCCCTTTGTTCTCTGCTATTTGATGGTTTGCTTCCAACGTTCCTTCCTGCTGACTTCCAATAGAGGTTTCTTGCTTTATAAACAACTAGATTGATTTCCAATACGGACTTTTACTTCCTTGAAAAAAGATCTCCTCTGGGGAAATCGGCAGTTCTCTCTTCATATATTTTCTTATTTGCATTTACTTGGAGGGGTCAACAAATCCCTTTCTCTCTTATCCAATTTAGTTGTTTTAACATAATACAATCATTTTCTAAATCAAACTGATGGAGCAGTTCCTAAAGGCATTACACCAACTGTATATCTGGAATCATATTCGCCTTCTTTTATTGCATTAGCACCAGGCTTGAACTTTGCAAATTTGCATTGTGCTTTGCAGAAGTTCTCAGAATATTTCGAGCAGTTTATAGCTGGAATCTGGTCTGTTTAAAATAGAGGCTGGAGAGTGAATTGTAGAGCAAAGCTTGTGTAGAGCCAAGATTTTAGTTTCATGAAACAAGTAGAAACCAGAATGAGAGAGCAAGAGGAATATTGCATTTGCTGGGAGGCACTGCAAAGTGAGTGCTGTGTTACAACACTGATTCTGGGTGTCTCACCAGACTCTCTAAAAAATTTTATTTATTCTCTTTGAAGAAGGTGCTGAGAGGAGTGTGACATACAGCAAGGACGTATGAACAGAGAGTGTCTGGGGAATGCAGCTAACACCTGGGTTGAATCTGGTGATGCTTCTGTGCTGCCTTTTGGCAAATATGTCTCCTGTTATTTGAACATTGCCTTTCTTTCCAGCATATGGGCTGCCACTATCAGACATCCTTATCAAGATACTCTTACAATATTAATGTGAGGAATTTTCAAAGACAGACTCTCATGCTCATCTGTGCTTCTGAATATCTCCTCCCTTGTTCTTGCGTCATTATTTCAGTGACAATTCTTTGTCACTTGGAGCAATGAGTAGTTTGAAACAAGCTGGCTAAAGCAAGCTATACAGAAAATGAGCCCAAGAATATACAGTGAAGGTGTGAGGGTGAGAAGAAATCTCAGATGACATCAGTTTGGGCAAAGAACTGAGTTCTCCAAGCTACAGGACAGAGAGGTGTGCCAGTGCAGCAACCCTCCATGTGAACAGGACTGCAGTGCTTCTGGTCCCAGCGGAGCCTGCGTGAAACCCTCCCAGTTTCTCAGGGCTTGGGACACAGTTAAACCACGGCCCAGCTGACTCTTTGCACATTGCTGAGATCTGACTGTTGCTTAAATGATGCAAATCCCAACTTGCTCGTAACTGGATGCCTCAAGGCACAGTTAAAACGTTATGAAGTGCTTGATTCCAGTCTGGTGTCATTTAGTACTTCTTCCCATCTTCCACAGGAGAGACCTACTCATCGTTTTGTAACTCGTGCCACTTTCACATGCGTTGGTAGACAAATGGGTGCAAAGGAGGTTGTCACGGTGCATTACTGGGTCCAAGAAATCACCTTGCAGAAGAAGAGTGTGGGGCAGTGAGGTGTAATTGTAATTGCAATTACAGTACGGTGAGTCTGGCACACTGCAAAAGCATTCATTTCCAATTCCCTCTTCTCTGAAATGTCACAACCAACTATTGGACAATAGCTTAACATCTGAAAAATTAATATCAAGATAATGACTAAAGAATTGGCATGAAATAGGTGAGAGTTGGAGAGTGTTCTGTTTTAAGTGCAAACCTTACATTTTAATAAATAAATAAAATAATAAGAATAAAATCCCTTTTGGGGTCTAAACTGTAATTCTTGGAATGAGATTGGTTAAAAAAAGAAATCCGTTACCTGTAAATCCTACTTAGATGAACTTCTGGGCTTCCAGCACAGACGTGTAAAAAGATACTCTTGGTATTTTTCCTGGAGGGCAGCTCCTGCCAGGTGTGGCAGGCATTCCTGCGAGATAAGAAATAGCCTTGTGCCCGCTTAAAGTATCAAAGAAACCTGCCTGCTGGCCAGTGGCCAGGAGTTTTGGTGGTCAGGAGATAATTTCTGATGGTTTGGTGACCCCTTCGCAAATCCACCAAAGGGGAAAGCGTGCTCAGCAGAGGATGGTCAGGAAAGGTACCTAGCCTGGGTTCCTTTGGCAATAGATGCTCATGGCACAGGAGGTTTGGGGTCTACTGATACCTCTGTCCCTTTTGTCCTACCCTCTCTACAGTCGGGCTCAGCTTCTCTCTCTGGAGTAAGAACTGGGCATCCTGTACTCTCCCTTCAAAAAGAAGTTAACTGCTCCTGAGTTGGTACCCCGTGGACTACATTTTTCCAAAAATTGAGAAGTTTGTGTTGTGGCAGAGGTGTGCAGTCTGACAGAAACGGTTCTCACTGACAATACACTAACCCTGGCCTTGCTGATGCTGCAACACCCTCTTTGAGATGTTAATTGTTACTAACAGTGTTTAAAGCATCCTCTCAGTGCTTGCCATTGACTGCCCACATGAGCAATTTTACTTACAGCCCAATCTTTCCTTTATTATCGATTATATTAGGAAAGAAATGAAAAATATGAAACCAGTGTTGCAGAGAATGGGTCAGTTTATTAAGGGTCCCTCTCCAAATTGGCTGTTTAAAAATTCAATAGATGAACATAAAAAGCTGGTCTTGGTGAGAAAAAAGCCCTCCTGCCATTTGTTCCCTCTGCATTTTATTGTCAGGCTTTGCAGGGGGACCATGAATTTGAAGTATGCTCGACCTCTCGTCAGATGATTAGTAGCACGTTTTTACCTCAGATAATCACATTTTGTTGCTGTTTAAAACTGCAACAAGGTGTCATTATCTCTCAGATGTATTTCCCCTTGCCATATATAGTCAATATAGTATTTCTCTGCATGTTACGAAGTGGCTTCTAGATCAATATCCTAACACTTGGTGCTCGGGGTTAATGCAACCTATAAATATTGAAGGGGCTCACAGACCCCTGGCTTTGAGGAGTCCCTCCCTCCTCAGGAGCAGTCCCATACGGATGTTCTGCTGTCTCCCACATATGGCCAGTGGCTCAAAACAAGGGGACGTCCACCATTGCGTGGCATTCACGGCCAGTGGCTGGGGTGGGCAAAAGGCTGCTGGGGGCATTTTTAAATTTGAATGGACTTGACGGAGAAAGGCAATAGAAATACCTGAAGTGTCGTATCCCTCACCTGTGCTTTTTCATGCTTTTGCCTTTCTGTATCATACATCCTGGATAACTGAATGGTCAGGACTGATGGCAAAATACCGGGGAAGGTTACGGTAAAGCTGCATAGGGAAGGAATGATTGCCCTCCTTCCCTAGAATACGATCGCCCTTGCTCGCAGATGGACCCTGCACTGATTGCCTTCCAGCCACAAACCACTGCCAACCCACACCTAATCGTCTCTCTGCTCTCCGCTGCACTTATTTCAACCCCAAGTACATTTTCAAAGGTGACAGTACTGTCCTGACAGAACTGGTACATCAGTACCTCTGCTGTAGCAGGGCTGAAATGCAGAGGCTGGGGAGAGCAGTGTTCATACCCAACACCTGGATGACAGACCTTGTGGCACAAATCACAGGCCAGATGTGTGCCTTGTATGAGAACTTGATACTCATCTCATAGTTAAGGCACTGGGTAATAAGTGTGTGGGCAGGGATGGGGACCATGCGCTCTCCTTCTCTGCTCCGCAGCCTTTGACTTACGTTGTAATGTCACCTTTAATATTGGTGGGTTTTAAATCAATAGTTATATCTGCCCCTGGAAATCAGCAGCAAACTGACCTAACTGAATTTCCCTAACCTGCAGACCTCGTTCACTTCTGTCTTCCCAGCACACAGATTTTCAGATGTCCTTGTTCCTTTAATGCAGTTATGAAAGGACGCTGTTTTGTATAACCTTATAGATCTGCTGACAGGGTAGAGCATAAACCCAACGCAAGCCAAATTTTGTCATTTCTTCTCCAGACAGAAGTTAATTTACCAGCAGAGGGCTCTCTTTCTTTCTTTTTTTTTTTTTTTTTTTCTCCTCTGCCAAAGTTACCACAAAGCTTAAAACCAAGAGGATAGAGGAGGTATGAAGCTGTCCGTATCCCCAGAATTCAGGGCAGAGGTATGCTCGAGGTGGGGTCTGGCTCTCTGAGTGTTCCGGGGGTTTTGTTTCCCCGTGAGGGGCATCTTGCCAAGGTGTGGGGCAGCACTTGGCTGTGGGACCAGTGCTCTCCTGGTGGTTCGTGTGCCAGGGATGAGACAGCTGGTGAGGTTGCTGCTGGGATAGAGAGCAGGATTTTGGAAAACACACCGCGGGGCAGAATCTTCCCAAACCTCACCCGGTCTCCAGCCAGCACCCTGGGGAGGGGACTGCCAAGCACAAGTCCCGTGGGCAGTCGAGGGAGGGTGACAGACAGGGTGGCTGCAGCCAGCAGCTCACCCGCCACAGCCAAGTGACCCAGCGAGCAGCAAGGGGCTCCTCGGGGTGCACCGTGTCCCCTGGGAACTCCTGGGAAGATTCCCTGTCCCCAGCGCTGCCGGGGCTGCCCCTCTTCACAGCAGGCAGGGCACCGAGGCCTGCGTGGGGTCTCCCCTCCTCCCCTACCGAGCCTTCTGATGGAAACCAAACACTCAGCACCTCCGGCTCTTTGCTGAGTGCTCAGATGTAACACCTGCACTGTCACAGTAAATACTGATTCTAACACACAGCAAACACTAAATACTGCCTGCGAATAGCTTTTATTACTGGAGTAGTTGTATTTTTGCCCCTTGCTGGTGTGGTGGGAAGGCTGTTTCCCTTGCCTTCACTACTTCTGGCAGCTCTTCATGTTCTTGGCTGCGCTGTTGACGGTATATAAAGCACTGCAAATGATTTTGCTGTAATAGTTCCCTATAAAAATCCCATGAGGTGGTGGATATCGGGATTCTGTTGTGATCCAGCTGTTGTACTTTTGTAACTTAAACATGTCTATTTGCTGATAATACAAATAGTGAAAGAAAAGCTTATGTACAGACACATGTACATGAATGTGATTCCAAATGATTACAGGTTAATAATCTGTGTGAATATATATGAATTTGTTTGAAAAATAAGCTATGTGAACTCGCTATGTGAACAGGGCATCTGTTTTGTCTTACAGAATGCAGTGATTCTTCCAGTGCTAGAAGGCGGGATATTTGCTATTTCAACTGAGTTCTTAAAAACACAGAGAAGAAATAAAATCATGAGAAAAAGGAGAGTTTGCAGAGGGTTTGCAGAGATCACAATGTTTATTCTTTTCATGTTTGTAGTGTAGACAGTCTTCAACTTCTGTCCTCTTTATCATTTTGGTACATGTAGAACTACATCCCAAGTGGAGCTGAACAACAGGAATTTAATTTAACTATTAAATTAATATTTCAGGAAAAAGATCACTTTATTATTTTTATTTATGAAATGTGAAAAGCCATGAAATTAAATGTATTTTTAATGATATTATAACTTGCCCTAATGATATCAGAACCTGTCTTGTAACGTCAGCTGTATAAGCACACATAAAAGCTCTGTCAGGATATAACTAAGTCTAAATACTTGGAACTTCCAGAGGTGGTGGTCAGCTCTGGACCAGTTGCTGGCTGCATAGTGGGAGTGGGAGCTCTGGGGGCTTTCCTGGCCTTCAGCACTGGTGTAGGTCCCTGGACATTCCCGTAAGATAGCAGCTCTGTTTGCATGGGCAGAGGATGAGTCACAGGTCAGGCTGAGGAGTTTGTCTCCAAGAAGTTTGTGGCTGAGCAAAACTCATGTCTCTAATGCCCCATAACAGCCAGTCTAGGCTGTCCTGGACGGCTATGTGGTGCCCAAAACATGATTATTAGACACCTATGACCTGTATAGTCAGCACTGTTGCTTGGAAGCACTGTATTTTCATAGACAATATGATAAAAATAAAGTTACTTCATGGCTGCTTGGTGCATCCAGGCCTTTTGGGTACACGCCACACCAAAAGTGGTGAGTTCCTGCGATGGGAAGGCAGTTCCCTGCCACGGGCACTTCCCTGCCTCCGGGCAAACAAACGCCCACCACCGCTTTATCAGGAAGATTGCGTCTCATTTGAGGTGAAATTTACTGCCTTTGTTGCCTTGAAAAAATGCCTCACCCGAGCGTAAGCACTGCCAGACGGTAGGCAGGGCTGCGCCGACAGCGCTGGGGCTGAGCCCACCCTTGGCAGACGGGTGGCCCTTGGCTGGGGCTGGATGCAGCTCACAGTTCAACCCAGCAAGATAAGCTCCTCTTTTTGGCACTGATGGAGGCCTGATACCGGTGCTCAGCATGTGTCCCGCGTGGGTATTTGCTAAATGACAGACTCTGCCTCTTATCACAATGCTGGCTCTCAGAAAACATTTTGAGCAGTTTTGTTTGGGTGTCAGATACAGTTGTTATTGTACAGTGCCTCAGTCATGGTGATAAACGTGTTGCCTGTCCACTTGGGATATTTCATGGTCTTTGCTTTTTCTCCAAAACAGTCTGTGTCTCTCCCTCTTTCTCTCTCTCCTAGTCTAAACCAAGATTTTTAGTTAAAGTATATATCTGATTTTTTTTTTCCATATGCAGCAAATTGTAATTCAAGAGTAAAACAAATCCACCATGAGAAGAATGATCCTTTAAACACATTAAAATAATAGCTTCCTTAAGCTAACTGATAGCAAGCCCCGCATGCACTGTATATATTTATTACTTAGATGTAGTAGTACCAAGGAGGGGGAGGGAAAGTATATGCAGACTTTTTCTCCATGTCCCTTCCCTCAGGGACTGCGTGGCCACCACAGCTCTGGCAGTGTTAGCTGCACCATCACCTCCCACCCCTGGCCCACCGGCACCTGTGTCCCTGCTGCATCTTGCACATCCATCTTCACAAGCACAGGCTCGGGGTGCAAACGACCAGGGGTGAAATCAGGTGGGCAGAGGCCTTGTGCGATCTGGCACAAACATCACCGCGGGCACTGGCCAGTCTGTGGGGCAGCGCCATAGGGTGCAAGATAACTATGGGGCACGGGACTTTAAGAGTGATGTGGTTAATCACTTCGGCTGGTTAGCAGCTAAATTATATGATGGTTATTAAATAACGTTAGAAATTGGGCCCTGGTGATTTGGCTGCTAGATCCTCAGCTTGCCTGGGCTGGCATAGCTGGGAGGATGCACTAATTTTATACCAGTGTCAGATCAGCTACAAACCTCCTGTGGAAAATTAAGGGAAGAGATACCACGTTCGTGTGGACTTGTGGTTTTAAGAATGAATGACAGCTGTCCGGCTGGGAACCAGCCCAGATCTCGGAGATGGCAATGCCTAGACCAAATCACGCTGAACAAAATTCAGGATCAGTACATGTAAGCAGATAGAATTGACATTTCTGAATGAATGGAGCATAGACATCAACTTTATTTCCCTTGGGCACATCTACTCCGTGTTCTCTGGTGGTTTTATAAGTGAGTGCCTGCTGTTGTGCCTACTGCTGCTGCCGACAGAGAAAGATCAAATCCATTCAAGCAATACCCACCTTAATAGAACAGTGACAAATGAAGATCAAGTCAAAATATGCACACTAGTTTTAAAGAGGTCACTGGATGAAAGCTGAAACCTGGTCAGAGTGTCTCCACAGATCTGTAGCCCCTCCTTAACAAGGCTGTTGGGGAATGGGATGTGTGCTTTGGATATTTCATCCGACTAATATTGGTCTTCATTGTGGCATTTACAATGTCTTGAAGGAAAATACCACTGATTTTTCAAAATTCTAGCCAGTTATTGAAAGCAGTGGAATTGCCTTTGGAAAAAAAAATGAATGTTCTATGTATGATACTGATCATCAATCAGGCAAAGAAAGAAAGAAGAAAACCCAACAGCCCAGGAAAGCAAATGGTGATAAAGAACCCAGATAAAGTCACTCTTCTCAGCGGGCAGCAAGTCTGATGAACTGAAATTGAAAGTCCTTCTCATTGATTTCACTGGAAAAAGTAATTGACTTTGAACTCTTTGAATAAGTTGCAATCTGTATTTAATTTCTTGTCCAAGGAAGAGAATGTCATTTTGTTTTTCTTGTGGCTCCTATTAACTTTAATGTCAGTTGCACAGCTGAATCCCTTGCATCAAGCTCCAAATTTACCCCTGATGTCAGCGTGCTTAGGACTGAAACAAAAATCAGCCTTTCATCTCTCAGTTGCTTAAAGGATCATGCCATAATACCACATTTATTAATTCAAAATCTCTCTTGTCTGTACATGCACAAATGGAGCTGAGTATTCAGAGGAAAGGGAGAGAAAGTGTAAAGACTGTAATTTAACTTCTAGACATTAATGCAGCCTATTAACTGGAAATATTCTTACAGTTCTAGCAAATGTACACATTTTTGCCCTTGGACTGCCCGAACAGAGAGATTCAGCACGTCAGTCTGTCAAGGTCACAGATCCAAACTGCTGACTTTCTTGCAGGGCCACGTTACCTCTTGAATAACATGCATACAGAGTTAGGTATGCTGTCATCAGTTCCAATGTGGATGAGGGAGTCTGCATCCAGTTGTCCCTTGAGAGCTTCTTCATGTGGATGAGTTTGTGTGAGATCCTGTTGGCCCTGTGCTGAAACAACCATCTGAAGACAAAGTAGCGGTGCCTGGGTTTGTGAGCCATATTTTTCCTGTTCTAATATGAAGGATGTGATTCTGACCCTGCAGAGCTTCCTGGAATAAGAAGCTTACATGCTGTCCACATTACATGGGTATGTGCAAGCTGTATGCGAAAACTCCTGCTTTCTTTACTTGTCACATTGACTTGCTTAGCTAAAGATTACTTGGAGGAGAAAACAGTTTTGATAATTAAATTCTAATGATTTACACTGGCAGTTGGGGACATTACACTTTCAATCACGAACACAGACAGGAAGATCAAAAAGCTCATCTAGAAAGACATCTTTATGGACAATAATGAGTCTTGTTAAGTCTAGGCTCCAGACAGTAGTGTGTGCTGGAAAGACAGTAAATGTTAGATGCGAACCTCCTTGAAAGGTCCTTTAAAATTCCGGAAAAGTAAAAACAGACCGTTGTGTGAATTAAGGTTGGGGGTCACTTTTTTGCATTTATCAACCTTTCTTCTGAAAATTAAGGCACAAAATCAACCATGACTGTGAGCTTTTGGAGTGCTCTGGTAGGGAGAAGCCATGAGCCTGAGGTGTGGGCAGGAGAGATGGCCAGGCCTGGGTCCAGAGCGAAGCGCCTTCTTTACGTAGCACAGAGCATCCCTCCCATGCTTGTAGTTCCACAGCTTTAAAAGCCTAAGGGAAAATTGGATGATAAAATCTATTTTTAAATGATGCCGTACTATTTTTAAACACCTCTCCTCTTTAGGAGAAAGAAAAAGAAGAAGTGTGATCCAAATATATCTGCTTCCCAAGACAATATGACTCTGTCTTTTTCTGTGCAGAGAATCAGAAGAAAACTTATTTTCCAGAAGTTTTGTTATTTCGCTAATCATAGGATCACAGAATGTCCTGAATTGGAAGGGACACACAAGGATCATCAAGTCCAACTCCTGTCCCTGCATATGACAACCCCACAGTCCACACCATGTGTCTGGGGGCGTTGTCTATTTTCTTGTATATTTCTGGTAAAAACAGAAGGCAGGCAGAAGTATTGCTGTACATCAGTGTATAACACAGGGATAGTATATCCAGAGGAACCCAGTTCCTGCCCTGATCAAGATGCAGGAACAACCTGGGCGTAGGTGTTTGTGTCTTACTGTGTGCAGCCCAATATTCTGTGCTGTTCTTTGTTGTATTTATCTTCCTCGTGTTTTTCATGACAATGGACACACAGATTTGCTCCGCTTAGGTAAAATTCTGACAGCTAAATGCCGCTTCTAGAAGGACATTCTTGTACTGGTGCAGTAGCAGTTCTGATCTTGCTTTTTATCTTTTTCTTCCTGGTTCATACACTCTTCTTTTAACATTGGTTGTATATTCAGTCCATCCAATTTTGTCATCATGTTTATCCCCAAACTGTTTTTGTCTTTTTCCTGGGCTTATCCCAGGAACTTTCAAGAACTTATTTTCTGTAGCTCTGTTGAAGGTTTTACAAGCCTCTTAGTACCAAGTTCTGCTGCAGGTTCATGGAATTTTTCTTTTCCTTAGTTAGGCTTTTTATTTATCTTTTGGTACTATAAGCTGTCACGGACTGTTTTGTTTGAGAACACGACTCTTATCTCCAACCATGACAACAATTTTGATATCAATATTACTGTGAAGGTCATAGCAAAAAGGGCAATTTAAGAAGTTGTAGAGATGCTGCATTGTAGAGGTCAAGCCTATAGGTACTGCCCTAGATGGACTATGTACAGCACTATAGGGGCCAAGAATAACCTGAGTGGGTAACATCCAGAAGTAATTTTTGGACACGAAGTTCCAAGATGGTGTACCTGAGATTGCTTTTGACCAGCATTACCGATTTTACTTGAGGATCATTCAGGCTGCCTAGAACATCCTGGCCTTCCAGCATCTCTTGTCTTTTGAAACAAGCCCTAAGCCTTTCCCCAGAGCCAAGCCAAATCTGGACGCAGCCATCATGGTAAGCAGATATGACTTGCCAGAAAGACTTACCTTTGTGATAAATCTGGGTAGTCTTCTCTTCCACAACAAAGGCACCTTCCTGACTTCGAGATTTCATCAGAGATCATGATACAAAGTTAGTTCTTTTGCAAATGGTTCCCCACGCACCATTGCTTCTGTGTAACTGACTACACAGGCACCGGGCAGGTTTGACTATTAGTTTTTAGTGCACAGTTAAGATTGTGTGTGAAGCTTTTGATGCTGTTGACTGAGCACTGTTGCTTTGATGGCAAAGAGATAATGCTAGTGGGCCATGGTTTTAGTCTTTCCCATCAGAAAAGGAGAAAGCTGTAGAAGTATCTGACTATACCTCGCTAGAAATAACATATGCTCTTCCTTGAAGTCTAACCTGTTTTCTCTGTTCTTCAATGTATTCATGAGACATTCCCTTTTTATGGCAGATACATTATCAAACTATCTCAGAACTCCAGCTTCTGAGCCGTGTTTATCCTCACAGCCTGCCGCAAATAGGGAAGCATTTTTATCCTTACATTTTTTAAAGAGTGAAGAATTGCTGGGAAGGTATTAAGTGACTTGCTGAAGATCACAGAGCTATTGTAGACTGGGAAATCCTAAATCCAAAATGCATATGGTAGCAATTATATCATCCTTCCTCTGAGACCCTGTAAAGAGACACTTTCTAGCAGTGCGGGGCAGCTTTACCGACAGGCTGATAACACATGAATGTGTTCGCCTTGTGGGCCCAGTGTGACTTGGCAGAACCCTTGGGCAGTGCTTCCAGCTCTTGAACAGAGCCATTCAGTAGAAGGAAACCTATTTTCCTCCGTGGTTCTGCTCCTGAGGAAATGTGATTGGAGGCAACAATCAGCAACAAGAACTTTGGTGTGTTTTCACTAGACTATTTGTAGACACAGGTGTGAGACAAAGGCATTTTCCATGCATTGAATCATGTTTGCTGGCTGCATTTTTATTATCTCCTGATAATTCTGAAGCAGCAAACAAAGCTGTGCTTGTTCACCCATCTCTCATTGGGAAGCAGCAGAAGTGGCCACCAATTTGAATGGTCATAACTGCCTGATTTCCAGAGTTGAGTCTAACCAAGGTTTTCTGAGACACTCCTTGGGTGAGAGGGCAGATTTTCCAGCAAGGCCCATCTGCGAAGATGTGGCACATGTAGGTTGACTTCACACTTTATGAAAGTCTTCTAAGCCGCCTGCCTTTTTTTTTCTTTTAATATTTGGAAAGCCCATGGGCTGGGAATGGACTGGCAGGTCTGGAAGAGTGGTTGGCCGTGGAGAAACTTCACAGAGTTGGGGTGACTGTAATGGGGTGATCTGTCCTAAATATTTTCAACATTCAATATTTTTATCAGTAACCCTTTTTTCCAAAGGTAAAATAGCTTCTGTTTAAATTTTTATGCCACCACAAGGATTAGTGGACACCACAAGGGTTAGTAATTACACTTGAGAAGAGCACGCTCAGAAGTGCATCCATTTAAACCAAATAAGTTTCAATGTATTAAATCTAAGTCATACATCAAAGGCAGAGGACTGGTGTCCTTTGCTACCAAACAGGACACCTCAGACACCAGATTTGACCTGGGCCAAGTTAAGGAGGTGGCTCACCTGAAGGACTTAGTCTTCTCAAAACGTTATGGAAAAGCTGCTCCCACCAGGCTCCCTCACTTCGGCATGTGCGGAATCTGGGATCAAAGCATTTGCTGTCTTTGTTATCTAGCAGAGAGGTGACTTACTTTTGGAGAATAACACTTCTATGGGGTGAGAGTAGTAGCTATTAAAAGAGTATTTAATGTAGCAGAGAAAGGCATCATTGGCTGGAGCTGTAGTGCAGGGTGGGTGGTAGTTTTGGAGTAAATCATGGAGGCAGGAGATGAAGTTTCTATTTCCTGATGTTTTCATACCAAGACTGGATACCCAGGCAGACCAAAACATCTTAGTCACATCAGAACGAGCTGTTCTTTGGCCAGAAGCAGCTGTGGGGCTCTGTGGGGCAGAGAAGTGAAGTGGAGGATCTGTCTACCTTAAGGATCTTGGGGACTCACTGGTAATGAAATGAAACCTGCCTAGCACCCTCTGTAGAGCAGATGGTTCAAATTAAATCGGCGCAACTCTTTTTTTATAAACCGAGTTGTACCTGTCCGTACTCAGACACATCCTCTAAAGGACAGTGTCTGTTTGCACCCCAGCAGCTGCTCAAACAACCCGTCTGCCAGATGTGGCAGCCACAGGCAGCTGTGCTGTCACCCTGCGTGGTGCCCTGCAGAGACCAACCTCACCGTCCCTCCAGGTGGCAACTCACTGTGCTGGTCTGCTGCGGCTGCTGCCCTGCTTCCAACTTGGAAGGGAGCCTCTCTGGAAATAACTTGGCATCTTCATCAATTCAACTCGTTGTGTGTGTGGTTTAATGAGTTTTAACTTTTTATGTTTTGAGTTTTAACTTGTAATGAGTTTAATTTGTTATGTTTGTGATTTTAATTTCAAGATTGGCATACATATGGGGTAAATTTCTTTAATCACTCTTATTTCTAAGAAACGTACCTATAAGTAACACCAAATAAGAGACTTCTTTTATACCAGTCCTTATACAGACATGGGTAGAAAACAATAAAGCTTAGAAGTAAACATCCCCACAGAGACAATGCAACCAAAATGTACACTGCAGGCAACAAACCAGTCACAAAAGAAGCTGTTTTAAATATTCCACCACCTAGCAATTAGAGGAGATTAAAAAGCATGCAGCAGCGGCCAGCCCATCAGCCAGTGACCAGACAGACCCTGCAGAAACTTCTTCCTGAAGGGAAGAGCCGGGACCCTGGGCAGAGCGTCTGGTCAGGGGTGAGCGCAGGCTGGTGTCCATGTGTGCAGGGGGGACATGTCTGGGTGTGCAGGCCCGACAGGCTCAGTGCCCCCTGCAAGGAGGACGGCTGCTGGCACGCAGCAGCGCTGGCTGCTGAGGCTAGCACAAAGAAAATGTCGCCACGTCTGACAGGAGCTAAAGGCAACACAGGCACAAAATTCAACACGATTTCGGCGTGGTATTTACCCAAGTAATTTACTTCTAGCAATTGTGCCCAATGCTGTTGGTCACCTGGGGCTGCGTCTGGCGACGCTCCAGTCCTCAGGGGCACTGCAAAGTGCCTGCGTTTCCCTGTTTTGGCTGCAGACGAGGGTGTCAGCAGGTAAAAGCAGAACCGTCCAGGAGAGTGGGCAGGAGGTGCCGTGGGCTCGCAGGGTGCAGGGCTCGCAGCTGCCGCGGTGAGCTGGCACAGGGCAGCATGCTGAAGGCTGCCTTTGCATCAGGGCTTATCAGTCGTTTCATGATGGATGTTCCCATCTGCATAAAGCAAGGAGTGATATTTATTCTCTTTTTACTGGTGCCTTTAACTTTTAAATAGAATGGAAGAGGATTTGGTTTTATATGGCTCCTCTCGCACTTCTCCACTGCGAAGCACTTTTACGGAGCAGTTAAGTTAGGATATAGTGCTGGCAATGCAATGACTGTGGGCAAATGGGGCAGTCTGAATTGCACCATATATCACTGCACTCACCTCCGCTGCCTGTGATGGGCATGTGCTTTGATCTTTTTTAATAGCTATTCTGTACCTGCCCTTGATTTTGACCGACTAAATCCGAGCTATTAAATCTGTGCCTTGATCCCTTTCTTAAACACCTTTTAAAAAGGGAATTTAACACTTGTTAACGTTGCCAGATTAAGCTAGGTTTATGGAATATGCAGCTTTTATCCCCTAATAATGACACCAAGGCATTCAAGCTTCAGGGGGCTTGTAAGAAGCATCGAATCAGCAGCCGAACTCTGCTGAGCTTTGCCTGTCCGTAGGGCTTCTTTGGGAAGACCGTCGCGATTTCGTGTCCTTTTCTTGTAAACAGAAAGCACACGGCAGCTCGGTTTCCTCCCAGACAGCTCTGTTTACCTGTGCGATGCTGTGACTCCTGTGCATGGGGAGGCGTGCAGGTGGCTGCTGCAGCCCCGCGGGGACCCGCTGTCGCCTCTGCTTCCTCCGTGACAGCGGGGATGTTGACACCAACAGCAGGGAAGCACCTCCCGGCAGCTCCCCAGCTATCGGAGCTGCCTCAACCAGCCGGTTTCTGGAAAACCAAACATAGTTTTACCCAGCCTTTTGACCCGTTCAGTGCTTCAGAGCAGCAGGTGGTGCCTTCTTATTAAGCGTGAGCTGAGGCTGCAGCAGCTGCATGAAGCTTTGGGGTATTATTCACACAGAAATGCCAGTGTATGGGTTTGTACAATAGCCATATACTCGGAAACACGCTACTTCATACCAGGTTGTAGCTCTTGTGGTGATTTTCTGTCCTCCTGTTCTTGCCTTTTTACTGGAAGAAATCATGATCTCAGGAAATAGGGTATCTTAACTCTGAAAAAATCAGTTAAAAGAAAAAATAACCGTGTGGTGGTGGTTTTTTTTAATTTTTATTTTTAAGGTAAAGTAAACCCAAAATGTTTAGGGCTGCTATAAAACAAGAAGGACAGTGTATTCCAGTGCAAACCAGTAATGGTTAAATTCTTCTCTCAGACTCTCACAAATCAGAGTAGCCCCATTGACTTTAATAGACATGCTGAAATTATGCTGGTGTAGTCAGCTCATTTTGGCCCTACAAACTTGGCATTTTCGTCGCAGATCTCATCCAAAACCTGTGGAAACCCTTGGGAATCTTTGTATAATGGGACTTGGCCTGAATGGTATAAGTTTAACAGGAATCATAATTAGCTTGGTTTGGTATTTGTATGGCTCGTAATACGCGAGAGAGCCACACGAGCCAGCTGGAGCATTGGTCTTGTTGCTTAGAATGGAAGTGAAATCATGAAGTCTTTCACTTAGTCCACCTAATTGCAATCAGATGGTAACTACTTAAAGTAGTTACTAAGCAAGAACAAGCTTGGGGCATTGACCTCACATGACGAGTTCTGTCTCCTGCTGCCGGGTCTCTAGAGAAGTAATTATCTTCCTTTACTTCTTGTTAAGTCTTGGCCATTCGTAACACCCATCTTGCAATGTGGATGTTGTTAATTGCTTTTAATGTTTTGTACGCTACAGGAGCAGCATTTTCTTGCCTACTATGTTTGCTTAGTTCATTATGTTCTGTGCATGTCATGAGCAGGAGGACCCAGAGGTCATGAAACCTGTTTCTGACCTCATTTACATTGGAGTCGCATCAATAGAATTTGATGAACTTTAATGAAATTATTTGTGATTTATAGCAGCTCAGCACAAGTACGAGGCTGAGATTTACTGTAATTCTGTTGATCTGCTAGAATGGCATTGCTCACAGAGAGGATGGGAGGGAGCTGTAGTTGACATATATGAGGATTTACATAATGGTTCTTTAAAATGGCTGTTCGTGCTCAAAAGGAAACAATGTGTTCATCAAGGATTTGCTGGAGGTATTATACTGGTGTCAATGGCAGCAAAATTCAGCACAGTGTATTGCATGCCTGGAAGCAAAACAACACATAAACAATACATGCACCCCTTTTCCAAAATCTGTTTACTGTAGAAAATGTCTGCCGCCTTCTGTATTGATGGAAGGGGAACAGCTAACTGTGAATTTGTATGAAGAGAAGAAGCCTTTTTCTAGTCTTCATCTAAGAAACAAGCAGATGAGGGGAAAGGATGCTTTTGTATCAATATCACACAAAGGATAATGAAATTGGAAATAGATTCATGATTTATTGTTCCTCCAGCAACACAGTTAGGTATATGGGGAAAATTTGCTTTCAGTATATACAGTAGCTGCTTACATAGCATGACTAAAGAAGGAGCCTGTGAATATGAAAGGTCCCAGATGAATGAGGCCTGAAATGGAAAACGTCTATTGCTACAGCAGAAGGGATTGTGTGGCATTCACGTGTCTAGCCAGTAATTTGCCAACATTTCCATTTGATCTTCGGCTAGCAGAAGCATTGATTTTGTAGGCTGCAAAGGCCCCTTTCTCCACCTGCTATCTAAACTTAAAAATCATTATGTTGCAACTATCCCTTTTTCTATGTATCCAGCAGGAAAGCCATCACCTGGGGAGTGGGGAGGAGCCGTGGTGTAAATCCTGTGCAAGGTTCCACATCACTGATTACGCCAGAGAAAATACGAGGTGCGTCTCTTGGCTGCAGGAGAACTGTTTCTCCATAACGGGGAGGAGGGTGCTCTAAATCGGTCAGGAGCAGGGGAGTATTTGCTGGCAGAGGAAAGCCAAACCCAGAAAGTGCAGCCGTATTTCTGACACATTTTCTGGGTTTGCCCCCAGTGCAGCTGCCATGCCTGCAGAGGCAAATTCCCCGCTCTTTTAAGCGAATGACCCCAGACTACAGCCACACTCTTCCAGCCCTCTCTTTTTGGTAGGGCAGGTGGCAACCATCCTCCCAATAAAGATGTTGGTGCTTGTGACTTGGGACAGGAAAACTATCGAAACATTGAAATGCCGCATGAGACTGGAAAACCGTGTTTCCAAACCTGACTTGAGACCGTACCATCCTGCTGGAGACGTGGTCTCTCTCTGCCAGTGTGCGCAATGGAGGGACAGGCTCGTGTGCGAAAGGCGCATGAGCTCTTAGTGAAGCCCCAGCTTGTGACCAGGTGTGTGGTACAATTTCTTTTCCGTATTAATATTCCCTGGGCAGGCCCTGGAACTGTATCTGTTTCTTAGATCTCTCCAGTTAATGAAATGGCCAAATACAATCATCCGGCAATAGAATTGCACTTCAGCAATACAAACAAAAAGACGCTAATTTACATTTGTGCCAATACCATTAATGTAAATTGGTTATCAGGTATTTATGCTAAAAAGCTGTAATACAAAGCATAAAGGTAGTTTTATTAACTACATTTTGCCCTGTGAAATCCATGCTAGAAGGCACACTTTGCAATCAGTGATTTTCTTTTCTCAGGCAATATGGTATTTGCTCCACCTAATTAACATATTTATAAACAAATTACTATCCCCTTTTCTGTGCTTTGCATTTTATAACACATCACTGCTATGAAGTTAATAGGACAACTGTGTGCAATGCTTTTTTAATTCAATTGCAATGTTGGATTGTTCTTTACACTATCATTCTAGTGTATATGTGTGAAGGGGTAATTAAAGAAAGAATGGCATTTACAAACAATTATAATGCAGGAATAACAAGGAGGGAAATGGATTTCAATCATAGCTTTTTAATAGGGATGTGGGGAGGGATGGGGGTAGCAGGAAACAGAGCTGCAATTGATCTGCCCTTCTAGTTTTAGTCTCTTCATGCATCTGGGGGAAGATTTCCTGGGGTGCCGGAGGAGGATTTTCTGGGGTGCCTGGGCCAGATTTCCTCTTCTGTGGTGCTGCAATGCCTGTGCTGGCAGAAGGAAGAGTGGGACAGGGAGTGGTGATTGCCTTCACAGGTAGAATGTGACCTCCCTGCTTTCTAGCACAGCCACTTCAGTGCTGTCCCGCATTGCCCGGGTCTCCTGCTGGGCCCCTCCGCAGCACTTGCTCGGCTGCCACGTCCCATGCCCCACCAGTCAGGCGCGCAGGTAGCCATGGCAAGGTGAAGGGAACAGGTGAGGCTGCTGGGAAGGAGAGAGGAGAGATGGCAAACGGCTTCCTATTTGGAAAGAAGTCCGGAGGTACAGCGTATGCATGCAAAGAGGATCCTCCACTGTTGCTGTAAGCACCAGTGTAAGCGGCAGCAGGGATTAAAAGTTGCATGAGACACCCAGTCCCAAACATCCCAGTTAATGGTGTCACTTAGGCTAAAGTTGGACAAGGCTTTCTTTTGGCAGCAGAATCAGCTCAGCAACTCTGACCTCCTGCTCCTGTTGTCCCAGCTCTCTTGGCCAGCAGGGCATCACAAAACCAGCCCCCCGACACGCAGCCCAGCAGAATGAACCAGCTTAATTCAAGCTGGTCTCGCAATCCAATTGTGCCCACCCCAACCAGCTGCCCTGGTGCAGGTGAGGGGCTGTGCGAGGGCTGGGACCCTCGGTGGGGTGGGGAAGGTATGGCTGGGACTGGCACTGACATCAGGAGCTGTGTGGGCTGTGTGTTGGCAGAAATGACTTTTACTGCCCCGTATGAACGATGGACATTTGGACCAGAGGGACATCACAGGCTGGCTCCCTGGGGGACCTGAACGTCTGTGGACATTGCAAATTGAGAATTGATATGAGGAAGGGGACACATGGGGAGGTTGGAGGGCCAGGCTGTGTGGGCATACTTGCCAAAATGCTCCCAGGCGGTGGAGGGGGGAGCACGGGTGCTCAGCTCTTCATGTTTCTGGGCACAGCCGCTTCCCAATGTCAGGGTGGTCTGCCTGAGCAAGCACCCGTGTTGCTCTCATCCCTGCCCTGTCACCACCGCGGTGTCTGCAGATGAGGCTCTGCTCCATTTCTCTGCCAGGAGGAGCTGCGTTTGAGAATTGGATGTAGATTCCTTGGTTTGGGAGCACCTTTGGGATGTTTTGGACCTGAGGAATCATGTTGGGCAAACAAATGGTGCTGGGGCGTGGTTTGAGGTTATCAGATGAGCCTCTCGCAGGCACCTGCTCTTTCAGGGGTAGCGCTTCAGGCCTGCAAACCACATCTCCTGGTTTGGCTTCACCACCACGCAGGAGCAGATTCAGCCACGTCTTTGGGTTAGTTGCTCACCGTAACTGCCCCTTTGACTGAAGGTCCTTTGAGGAAGGCAGGAATGAGAGAGATGAAGGATGCATGCTTTTTCTTTTCCAGAAATTAAAAGAGTTTTTAATTCAAACAAAACTGCAGTATCTCTAATAGCAACTGTGAATTTAGAGGTCATTAATACTATTTCTTATTTCTGTAAAGAATGCATTCTGAAGAATGAATATAACTTCAGTTTAATGAATTCACTTATTCCAGTGGAATTTCAATCTTACACGTCAGTATTAAAAGTTAGCATTAAATGATTTCCTTAAATTATAGTGTCATCTAACCCAGCTATGTCTGATCTCTAATAGGCCAATGTCAGTTATTTTAAGTCAAATTATGCAGTTTAGAAAAGAGGGAGGTAAATCTATTTTCTGTGCAAAGACTTTTATCAAGTTGTGGCTAAGTGATAGCTAGCAAGTAGCTTCTGTGTGTAGGAATATTTTTAACCCCAAGAACATGGGCATTCTCTATGTGAGGAGGTATAGGAGAGCCTGAGCACATATATTGCATGACACAAAATGGTCCGGTGCTCCAGTTGTTCTTGTAAGGAAGAGCGCTAGGCTGTTTTTTGTTGTGAGTTGATATCAGAGGCTCTTCGGTTGTTTGCGTTCAGTGACCCTGCAGTAGGTCGTTCTCAGCGGGTTGTTGTTGGTATCTGGGGAGGGAGTGCCATGCTCCCCTCCGGCCACCTGGCTGGGAGTCACAACACTGGCGGCTCTGGCTGCAGGGCAGAGTGTGAAAAACAAGTTAATAATTGACCTGTGCTCCATGTTTTTCATTCTTAGGACTACAGACATAGAAATGATAACATCTGTTTTTTAAAAAACTTTTTTATAATCAAGAGAATGTTTTTTACATCTCTGTTGAAAACAACAGCAGAAATAGTAGGTCAAGGAATGGGTGATTTGCTGTCTATTTTTAACAAGCACTCTTTAAAGAAGAAGAGATCAGAGACTGCTAGGGGAGATCATGTGGCATTCAAAAAACTTTGTGCATCACCCACGATAGGCTGAGGCTGCCATTCTTTGTATGGCTTTTCAAGTTCACATAAAGGTTACATGGCTACCGAGATGAAAAGCAGTCTCATTTGTTTTTTTCTACCACATCCTTTTTCCATTACTAAAAATGAGGATTGTGATGAATCACGTCTTCAGCTGAACATCAAACACAAGTCTGAAGTCTTCACTGAGTATTAAATATAGATGTGAATATAAATAGAGAAGAAGAGGTTATTATGTAGGAAGGAGGAGGATAATAGCAAGGCGCAAGTCAGCTCTTTAACATGTGCTTTCTCTCCCCTTGGTATCCTACATTCTTTTATCTTGGGAGAAGAGGGGAATGTGTTAGTATGACCCTGGCGTAGGCTATAGGTTCACATCAGAAAATTGGGGATGAATAATCACTGTAATCTATGAAGCAATCATGATTCTGCTCTATGTCTGTAAATGTCTGAAAGTTTTCTTCACCCAGCTTTATATTCACGTCTTCCGCCAGCAGTATTTTGTGTTATTACCAGCACACATGGCACAGAGGAGCCCCTGAGTGTAAACTTGTCTCTTCCATTAAGGCACCTGGTTGCAGAGAGCCTGCAGTTGAACCTGGTCTTCCCACCAGCATCTCTGCCCAGGACCTCCAGGATCTGCTCTTCCCTCCAAGCCCTGTGCAAGCCACCACAGAGCAGCGCTCTGCTCTCCTTCATTTGGCCCAGAGTGCGAGCAGCTCTTGCCTTCTGATGCAGATTTGTCCAAGTGCACCTGTTTAACATGCTGCCACTACGGTCTGCAGTGTTTGTCTTGCTGGGGGACTCCCGGCTGTGTCTTGTTTGGAGACTGTGTCTCCAAAGGCCTCAGTCCGTGTGCTGGATTTCAAGCCTGTCACCACAACAAAGTTCAGTGATTTCTCTCTCCATGTGTATTTTCTGGTTATAAACTGTGAGACCACCGCCTTGGCTGCCCCTCCGGATACCTGGCTTGTTGCAGATCCTGGTGAAGGTGGTGGACTGTGATGACCCTCTTAGAGTTCGGATCAGCTGCACCATTGCTCCCAGTGTCAGTCGTGGCTGTTGCACAGTGAGGGATGCAGCGCCCTGACCATGCACTGCCTTGTCTTCTCTGTGTTCCCACCAGGCCTTTCCTTCAGAGGACTCCAGGCAGGCAGGGAGGTAATCCTGCCATGGGCTGAAAATGGGATGGGCTGTTGGTCCGGCAGGTGTGGTTGGAGGGCAGGATCTGAGAAGTGTGTTAGAGAAGGTAAATGAAGACTTGCATGGTGTAAGCACCCATTTTGACCAGGCTGAGGTCAGACTACCTGGTTTTGTCTTGGCAAGGAGACAGCTGTCACCCATCTTCTCTTAGTCTTTGGCTCCTACTGTATTTGAGTCTGTATCCAATCACTGTTATCCCTTTCATGAGGTGTTTCAATCATCCTTCTCTTCTTCTTCTTTTATTAAGAAAATACCAAATGCCCTTGCTCATTAAACTATCCATGCTACTCACCTTACTTCACAGATTACCCAAATTATGTTGCACTGAAATAACAACACATTTGTGCCTTTCGGGGGTGGAGTTGGGACAGTCTTCCTTGTGACTTTGTGGAGTTCCTTGGGTGCAAAGTTTTAAAGATCTGATTCATGTGCTTGTTCAAAATTAGAAACTTAAAAGTGGGTTAAAATGGATCAGTCTCCAATGATTACGAGTACTATGTAACTCTACGTTAAGGCATGGAACTTTTTCTAAAACCATTTGACACTTAGGAAAGAGAATCAAAAGTCATAATTCAAATACAGCCCCTTCAGTGAATTCATGTAAAGATAGAAAAGGGTCCCCTATAAAGTCTATGAGGATACTGCTAGCAGAAAAAAAGTCACATCTACATTTCATATACATGTCTTCAGTGGATGTTTTCAACAAGCAAAAGAGCCCTTAATGACTGGGCTTAGTTGTTAATCATCAACACCATTGCACCATCTGTCCTGAAGTGGTAATTTTCTGTGATAGCTATATAATGCCATAACATCAGTACTCTTCAAACATCATGATATTGAATTAATCATGAAGGAGTTTTCATTAGCACTGGAAAAAAACAGCTTCAATTAAAAAGACTTTCTTTAAAAAAATAACTGGTCAAGGATTGTTTCAACCTTTCAAGGAAACTGAAATACATGTGATGAACTCAGCAAGGCGGCTGTGCCCTGTGCTGGTCCCGGCCCCTCCAGGGATTCCTATCGGCACTGTCTCTGGTCTTTCTCTGGAAGTCGTTTTTGCTTCAAACTTTTCACTTTCTCCCATATTTAAGCCTTGTGTTAGGACACAACATTCCCTCCAGACTCTTTGCTCAACTCCAGCTGCTTATAAAGTCAAATCTCAAGTTACGTCCTGCCACAAAATGATTTTTGCTATGTGCTTTCCAAAAACTTGCCAATAGGTCTACTTTGATAATGATCACCAGTGCTGTTAATCAGAAGATGAAAGCTTCTTATCAAAAAGGGAAAAAGAGATACTAGTAGGGTTTTGAGGTGTCTCTGTTAAGTCATAGGGGAATACAGAGCCCAGGCAAAAAAGCTCTGCCAGATATCTTCAGTACCTGCCAAAGGTTTGGAGCTGCTTGCACTGGCAGTCCAAGCTAGCTGAAGCCTCCGTGGACACAGAAAAACACAGGAGAGACCTAGTAACTCTGTAGAGACTAGGGAAAAGGAGTATTTCAGCATATTGCTCAGAGGTAGAGGTACAGCAACCATTTGAGATAAGCTGAAGTCAAGCACATGCATCCTGGCCAACTTCTCTGAAACAAACTTTCTGTTTCTGATCTGGCTTAATGAAGATGTGTGTAACTTTTAGCACACTATGACTCTAATATCTGTGTGGTTTTACAGCCTCTGAAACCTGTGAAAATTTGCAAGTCTGGAAAGACTCTCAAGAGCTTACCAAGCTCATCTGTTTCCACTGTTAGGAGATGAGTTACTTTTGTTAGCATCCCTCCATAGGAGGCTTTGCAGGCAGCATTTGCAAGTGAGTTGTGCCAGGGCTTCGCCACCCTCGCTCCTGGAGAGCTTCTCACAATGTCTAGCTTACATCAAGCTAGCTTGCAGCAGTACGCCCACTCTGTCTGGTTTGTTCCACCGTGGACACGGGCGGAACATTCCTCTTCGCTGTAACTTTTTATGTGTTTGAAGTTGAATTCCCTGCAGATGCATTCTTGACCAATGTTTTGGAGATAACATTCTCCACAAGTTGGGTGCTCCAAGGCTTTCAGAAAGGCGGTGGAAAGCAACAGTGGTCCAGACTCTTCCAGCCACTACTAATAACCTTCCCACTCTCAGCCGTGGGCTGTCTGATGGCACACGCAGCGCGATGTCGGAGACGAAAAGCCCCTTTGGCACAGACCCTGTCTTTTCCTTGGCTGGGTGAGAATGGCCGCCTGTGGATCTGTCAGGCTGCTATGATGATGCTGAGGTGGCTCTGCTCAGTAGTGCTGCCCAGCCAGCAGCCCACGCAAACAACTGTCCTCTTACCCAGTATCTGAGCACACAGCCACTAATCACGTCCAAAATGCCTACTTATGGCCCAGTTATCACTCCCTGCTGGACTTCATTGTTACTATTGGGGGTCAGCTATCAGCATTTTGAATGTCAGTTTGCCCATCAATTGTAATACAGACTTTTTCTCTTGTCTTGCCCCTTCTTGCATATGGTGTGAGATGTAACAACGTTAAAAAGAGTGTACCGAAACTGGAACCAGGCTACCTTCTGTGCACTTACACACACCAGGATGAAGTCTGAGCATCATCGGGACGTGAAATTACCTTATTACAGTGATTCTGTATTTGAAGTCTTAATTTTTATATGCTTCTTTGTTCCGTAGTTGAAATTGCTCACACTAAGAGATAATTGCTACTGCCCTATTGAAGAGACCAGGAGATGAACCCAGGAATAACTCCACTGACAGTGGGATCACCTGCCTGCTGACAGATTCCATAAAATTTTTTATGTTATGTACGGGGAAGATCCTGCAATGCGTGGTATGTCTGGCGGTATCTACTACCTAATTCTTGAAGTCACTAAGGAAGCAGAGCATCTTTGTTCTTCTGCTGTAGCTTTTTAGCTTGGCTATCTATTGTCTTCCCTGGAAAAGCCCAAGAAAAGCGATCTTGAGCTCTTATGGGCTTTAATACATATCCCAGGGTTGAAGGTGAGATCCAGGCACCATGAGAGATGATAAATCTATGTGATTTCATCAGGCTGAGGACTTTTCCATGAAGGCTTTCCTAAGGCTTATCCGAACCGGCCTTGGAATAGCAGAGCCTGGATGTTTTGGAGCACCGTCATGGTCACCACCAGCACAGCAGGGGAGTCAGTGTGCCCCTCCTAACACAGACATTGCACTTTTTCGTGTTTTCTCACTCGGGTTTACCTACTGATATTTTTCTCTCATTTTGTATCTTCTCTTTTTCTCTTAAATCTCTCCTGATATCAACAACAGTCACTTTTCTGCAGGAACAAATAAGGAAGGTGTATACACTTTGGTTTTTGTATGTGACCTTGTTTGAGGTTAATAAGCCAATTAATTTTATACAAGATACTAGCACTTGGACTGTTTCACTTTCCTGTGTAAACAGTGTAACTGGTAACACTCAGTTGCTCTCTGCACTCTTAAATTAGGCTGAAAGACTATTAATCAGGATGCCACGAAAGCTTGAGGTGTTACGCTTTTTAGCAGGTGGGGGTAGCACTAGATGAGCTTTGAAGGTCACTTCCAACCCAAACTGTTCTATGCCTCTGCGTTTCCCCCGTTCAAGGGTCAGGCTGCCCATGCTGAGGCCGGCTCTGATATGCTGCAGCTCTACAGACTGGACGATGGTGACAGCAACTGTGGGAGAAGGCTGGGAAAAGTGGTAGGTTTCTCCACCTCCGCTAGGGAGCTTGACTTCAGAGCAGGATCCCACCTTTGGTCCAACAAAGACCATCCTGATCACCACCACAGGCTTGTTTTGGGCTTCAGATGGGTATTAGGAACAATTTCTTCCCAGAAAGGGTTGTTGGGCATTAGAAAAAGGCTTCCCAGGGCAGTGGTGGAGTCACCATCCCTGGAGGGGCTTAAAAGGCTCATAGATGAGGTTCTTAGGGACATGGGTTAGTGCCAGTGGTAGGTTATGGTTTGACTTGATGATCTTAAGGGTCTCTTCCAGCCAAAATGATTCTATGATTCTATGAATGCCTCTCAATAGCAAAAGACAAGAACTATTTTTTGCACATAATTTTTGCCCTTCCCTATCCCTCCTCTGCCCACTTTCGTGTTATGCTGTTAAAAACGAGATTAAAGCCATGCAAAGTCAGGACCTACAGAATTACATCTTGTGAAGCAATGGAACAGGCTG
>VWYH01010448.1:75006-136807 GCA_013399365.1 Pampusana beccarii | reverse complement strand
TTTTTTTTTTTAAATGAAGTGGTCCTTCCACAAGAAGGCCGGAGGTGTGGAAGCTTTAGAGCCAAGTCTAGTTTAGAATGATTGGCGAAAGGGCTGAACAGGGAAGCAGAGTGGAGAAGGGGGCTGCCTGCCCCACAAGGGATGCCGCAGCACCCAGAAGAGACCCAGCAGGAGTGGTGGCAGCTGGGGTGGTGGGAAAGAAGGGGTGGGAGGGGGAGTGCTGGGAATTTGTCTTCCCGAGGAAAAGTCTGCCATGCCCTCCCCAAAGCAGACGAAGGTGTGGGGAAAGGGTGTGTGATTTTGGTTTCCTAGATGAGGCCAGGGTGGAAGGGGCTGGCAGGGCCGCCCATCTGCTGCTGGCTGCCAGCGCGGGGATGCCGGCAGTGGTGGGAGGACGGGGCTGGCACTGCTGGGCAGTGGGAGCAGCAGGATGGGCTGAAGCGTCGGGGCAGGGACCAGGGACGTTGTGTTGGGGAGCGGCACCACTGATGGCACCACCCGGCATCCCAGCCCACGCTGGTGACCCCCTGCAGCCAGGAAATACACTTCAGTCCGCGTTTGTCTCTCTTCAGTTTTTTAGACTGTGGTAACTGAGTTCTCGATAGAGCCCGGATTGCAGTTTGGATCTGAAATAACACTCAGAGTTTGACAAGTTCCCTCTTAGGTCTCAAGAAAGTGGTTAAATTGTGGTGTAAAGGAAGTCTCCCATGCAGACTGAAGTGTTTCTTTGATACCTGTGCTCACTCCACAACCTGTACAGTGGAGAATCCAGAATGCAGGAACAAGGCAGCACCTGGAATAGGAACTGGTGATGCCACCAGGCAATGCCACCAGCCATACCATGGCCTAATGGCTGGAAAAGAGACCGGCATCCCAGCGGGCTGTGTCCCTTCCCGAGGATTTGCAAGTGTCAGATGTGGAACAAGATGTGTGAGGCTGGCCCAGCTCCTGGCTTCCAGCTACTCTTAATAAAAATCAGCTTTGTAGCAGAGTGGACAGCTGTCTTGTTGCTTTTGGATAATTATTCATCTGAATTTGGACAGATGCATGAGCCACTGTGTTGCCAGAAGGGGCATCATTAATACTGAAGTTAGCAGTAGGTTAAAAAGTGAAAGGCTGGATGTAAAATAGAGACTTCCTGTCACTCCTAATTCTCTTACCCTGAAGAAGAGGACAAGTCATAGGCCAAGGAAATGCAGAGCAATAAGCAGAGACCCTCACTGGGCATATAGATTGCTGTAGGGGGGAAGGGGCAGTGTGATAGAGGCAGAAACTACAGGACTGCACAGAACAAAAACACAAATACAGAAAAACAAAATATTTCTTTCAGCTGGGAAGGCAAGCTGGCCGATATGGATTTCCACCTCCCCTGAGCTGTACCTGCAGGGCTCCATAGGAGCCTTGTGGAGATGGGAGATCTTGTCAGCACAGGCCCCTGCCACAGCTTGACATCTCAGTCATTTTATCTGGGTTGTTTTCAGCCTGCGAGGTGTTATGCAGCAAACAGCAAAAAATTTTTATGATAGCGGGAGTGGAGTGACAAGGTCTGATGCGAAGAGAAGGATGGGAGGCTCTGGAGGATTTTAGAGAGGTGATGGGCGGGCTGTGGTTCTCTGTGGTGGTGTGCAGCCGAGCAGGCCTCACACAGCGTGTCTGAGCACGACTGCTGCAGCAGCTGGGGAGCTGGAAACCCTTCCCTGGTGTGGTACGCAGCGGAACGTCTGCCCAGCCTGCTGGGCTGGACCTGAAACCTGAAATCCCAGCAGACACAGCACAGAAGTCACAGTGAGAAGCACAGGGCTGTGAGAAGCAGAAGGAGGTGATAACAAAACTTCGGCTTTGGGCTATTATGACGGAAGCACAAAACCAGTTGTTTGTTAGTGTCTCCAAGAATTAAAAAAGGTTTTAGCCAATGTCCTAGCATGGAAATAGCAGACTGACAGCGCTCACGCCAACAGGAGTGGCTGTGTGGAAAAAAGGCAGCACTGGCTTTTGTCCCTGGGTGTCAGTAACTTCACATCTGCATTTATGGAGCCAAAACTTTGTGAACATCTTTTTGCAATGACAGACACCTCCTCTGACCAGAGACAGGTCTTTCAGCTACTACTGTGCAGCATGCGAATTGAATATAAAACTTAAGCAACATCTGGGAGTATGTTGGCAGAAAATGCTTGACTTGTGTGTCTTCCATTCTGGTTTAAAAAGTGCAAAGCACCACCCCATTACACTGTAGAGTACAGGCTGTGACCGCAACCTTGGAAATGAGACAATGATGTGAATAACTCAAGCTTTTTGCATAGGTAGGGCCAGAACAGGCCATTCTTACTCACTAATATCAGCTGAATTGGGAGTGCTGCTCTGTTCTGCGTGAGTAGTGCAGAAAAATCATAGAATTGCAGAATGGTTTGGGTTGGAAGGGACCTTCAAAGCTCATCTAGTCCAACCCCCTGCAGTGCACAGGGACATCTTCAACTAGATCAGGTTGCTCAGAGCCCCATCCAGCCTGGCCTTGAATGTCCCCAGGGATGGGGCATTGACCGCCTCTCTGGGCAACCTGGGCCAGTGGTTCACCACCCTCATTTGTAAAAAATTTCTTCCTCATGTCTATTCTGAATCTCCCCTCCTTTACTTTAAAACTATTACCCCTTGTCCTGTCGTAACAGGCCCTGCTAAAAAGTCTGTCCCCATCTTTCTTATCGGGCCCTTTTAAGCACTGAAAGGCCGCAATAAGGTCTCCCCGGAGCCTTCTCCAGGCTGAACAAACCCAACTCTCCCAGCCTGTCCTCACAGCAGAGCTGTTCCAGCCCTCTGATCGTTTCTGTGGCTCCTCAGGCCCCTCTCCAACAGGTCCATGTCTTTCCTGTGCTGAGGGCTCCAGGGCTGGACACAGGACTCCAGGTGGGGTCTCACCAGAGAGGAGCAAAGGGGCAGAATCACCTCTCTTGACGTGCTGGCCACAGCAAAATAGGTTTAAAAATATACAAGTGTTATTTAGAGGTAGAAAAATCTAAAAAAATATTAAGCATCTGTTATTGTGGGCTCAAATAGGACTTGAAGGTTTCCTTAGACTGTTGCTATTTTTTTTTTTTAATTATTTTTTGTTTTGTTTCATTTCACACAGGTCAGCCTAATGCTAAGTCATGAAACTGATAAAGGAAAAGCTAGCAGCAAACTTGGTATAGATTTTTTTTGCTTTGTCGCTTCCTCCAACCTGTAAATCTTACCTTACGGATCTAGCCTTGCTAGAGCATGCTACACCAAGGCAAATAATCAGCTGTACTGCCTGGGTTTTGTATTTATTTGAGGGCCGGTTTTGTTTTGTTTCTTTGTTTTTGGCTAAGATGTTATTATTTTGTGTTGCACTGTCAGAGTTGCTTTGAATCGTGGGCTTCAGTCCAAGCCATCCTGCAGTTAGTTACGGTCTCCAGGGCAGCCCGGTCACCACAGCTGACTTTACAGCCCACCACTGCACTTTGATGCCGTGTTGTCCCTCCACGGCCTGGTCAGGCAGCTGTCCCACAGAGTGGGGACGTCAGAGGTGAGGTGGTCTGTGAGTCTGTCTGTAGACACTTCAGTATGGGCCAGCCAGGGCAGCCCTTCTTTTTCTGTGCTCCGGAGAGCAAATTCTTGGGCAGGTAAGGCCAGCTCTGCTAGCGCCAGGAGGTACTCGTCAGGGCTGCCTCCCTCTCTGCAGGGACCTCTGGCACTCGCTGGTGCCGGGCACTGGTCAGCCGGGTTCTGCTTCTCCGATCCCATGGTCAGGAGCCAGATTTCTTCACTCTTGCTGAAGAAGTGCTTTATCTGAATCACCCGGGAAGTGGCCTTTCCCTCTGTTGAGTGGCAGTGGGATGCTGTGTGGCCGTAGGTTTGCATCTTTCCATGTGAGAGAGAGAGAATTCACCACTTCTTCTTCTCTGCTGAAGCCTCTGCCTTTCTTTCCATCAGCTACTAACACAGTTGCCCTAAATGAACTACTGTCTACTCAAGAAATATTGGGGTTGAATGTCGTAATTAACTTTTCTATATTTGTTTGTTTTTTGTAAAAAGCCCCAAACTATTGCAACACTGAAAATACTTCTTTTAAAATTTTTTTTTAAATATGTCATTTACTTGCTTTCATTACTCTTTACACTCTTATTTCTAAGACTGTTTTGAGGTTTTTCGTTTGTTTGTGTGTTTTTCCTAAAGCTTCCCAGAAAATATTTCTCCAGCCTTTTTTTTTAACTGAGGGAGATTTAATTGCAGTGTATGATAGTGTTCTGATTGCACATCAAAAGGTTTGAAGTCAGCTTTGTAAAATATTGTTATTTCATTTTGGAAGGGCTCAGTATATTTTAATTATTGAATGTACTCTAAATTACTTTGTTAAATATGTAGAGTGGCTAGAGGATGAAACATGAGAAGACAGTAACAAAGTAGTCGACGGATTCTCTACTCGTTTGAGCATTGTATGATCGCTCGCACTTAGGCAAAGCAAGTGTGGGTGCTATCAAAACACTGGCAGTATCTTGTAAGTGTTTAACGCAAGGTTTAAACTACACTGTGAGATAACCAGGCACTGGAGAGTACCCCCAGAATCAGCTTAATCTCACAGTGGCAAAACAAGGTCAGATCAAAGACTGTTTTTCTTGCATTATAGAGAATGTAAACACCTCCTCTTCATTGAACTAACCTTGCAACATGCAGTTTTACAAAAACTTACCAAAAACACATTTATGCACATGCAGTATTTTTACAACTTCGAAAAGTATTTTTGCTTTAATGCAAAAAATTAGATTTTACTGCAATAATTTAATTTGTTGTGTGATTTTATGGCTTTTTCTTTTCTTTTTTTCTTGTTTTTAGTTTGAAAGATATTATCCAAAGCGAAGATGTGAAACCCAAGCTGCAGTACATCATGACTAACCCTTCCTTTTCTATGGTAACAGTTCAAAGTGAAGACAGTGGGATAACCTGGGAAACCAGCTCGAGCAGATGTTCTACTCCCTGGACCTCAGAAACTAGTACAACTTCTGATCTTTACAGCATGGAAAGTTCACCAGTAGGTTCTCCTCCAGGAAAAGTTATCTTTATTATGGATGAAGGTAAGATTGTTCGGAAAAGGAAGCGCAAGTCTTCAAATAGGGTGCCAATGGCCACAAGGCTGAAGGGAGGCCAGGGCAATAAAAAACGTGACTCTTCTGGAATGCAGAGGCAAGAACCAAGAACTGTTCTTGGAGATGTGCAGGCCTCCATGCTGAACGTTGAACAGGTGGAAACACAAAACACAGATGAGGAGTTGTTGGATGACAAAGAAGATCTAGAGAACATCGCGGAAGAGCCAGTAAAGCGTGCTCCAATACCATCAATATTTAGAGAGAGCAGACTGAGAAAAGTAGGGCCGATCCTTGGAGGACCAGTACAAGCTAGAATCCAGCTGTTCAACTCAATTTTTGGAGGCACTGGGCCAGCCCCTGAAACATTGGAGACAACCAGAATCCGGAGAAGTAGCTCAGTTTCCAGAGATTCTGAACAGCTCCTTGAAACATCAGTAAAAGAAAAATTGCAGAAGTTCAGTTCCCTTTCAGAAAGAACAGACCTAAAAGCTTTCCAAAGACTAAGTAGAGATCTCACAACGCCATCTGAGAGAAAAAGGGAGATGAGGGAGCAACTCGCCACACAATCACATCAAACATATTCTTCACCAACAACGCCTCTTAAAAAACGTCTTACTACTAAAGATGTTAATACTAAACCCATTAAAATGAAAGGTAAAACAAGCAGATTTTCAAGCCTTGGTACAGAAAAAACTCCTCAACATGAAGAAAGAAAAGACTCTCCTTTGGAGACTCCAGATCAGGTATCAGGGCAGTCACTGAAGTCCTGCCTTCCTGAAGAAGCCAGGAAGCAGCAAAGTTATTCACCTGCAGAGAAAACACCAATGACAGAGCAACCAACCTCTGTTTTATTAGAGTCTGATGATAAGCCAGAGAAACAAGTGCCGTTTCCCTCGGCTGAAACTGCAAACCAGAAATCAGACCAGTCCCTGCTCGCAGCTTCAGGTCTTCTGGATGAACCGAAGGAGCAGGAAATTCATGCCAATTCTGCACCACAGTCTGTTTCAGCAGACAGTAAATTAGGTAGGCAAAGTACCCAACCTATTTTGCCTAGAGCATCCATGTCAGAACACCCTGAGAGGGAAGCACAGAAGTCAGCAGTTCAGTCTTTCTTGCCTGGTGCTCCGTCAGCTAAACACAAATATTCCACTCCGTCTGAAACGAGACAAGAGGATATTATTCCTCAGTTGTCAGAAACTGCACAAACTGAGTCTGAACACGTGCTTTTACCACATTCAGTGGGTGAAGCAGAGAAGCAAGAAACTGAGTGTCACTCATCAACAACTGTACTGTCAGAAACTGAGCCTCCAGGTCTACTGTATTCTGTTAAAAAAGAAGAGGGTCAAAAGACCTCACCACAAGAAACCAAAAATGTTCACTTAGAGAAGCAAACAGAGTCAGAACGAGACTTCTCCTATTCCCTTCAGGAAACAGAAGAGCAAGGAATTAAACCAAATAGACCTATTCCTGAAAGGATAGATTCTAAATATTTCAGCATCTCATACCCTGATCGCACAAAACCACAAGAAACTCCGGAAACTTCAGCTGTAGGTAAAGCAGTAGATTTGGGTCACATTGAAAAAAGCAAACAAGCAGAGAGTGCACAAATGGAGGTGGAGCATCCAGGTTTCCCATATTCCAGAAAAGAAGTTGGGCAGTCAGAGGGAACAAAGATGGAGACAGAGCATCTGGACTTCTCTTTTTCCAAGAAAGAGACAGAGGAATTGGAGTGTGCACAGATGGAGATGGAGCGTCCAGACTTCTCTTTTTCCAGGGAAGAAATGGAAGAACCAGGAAGTGCACAACTGGAGACAGAACATCCAGATTTCTCATATTCCAGGGAGGAAGTGGAGGAATCAGAGAGTGCAAAACTAGAGACAGAATATCCAGAAATGCTTTTTTCCACGAAACAAACAGAGGAATCAGAGAGTTCACAACTGGAGAGAGAGCATCCAGAATTTTTTTCAAAGGAAGAAACAGAAGAATCAGAGACTACACAGCTGGAAATGGAGCATCCAGACTTTTCTTTTTCCAGGGAAGAAATGGAGGAATTGGAAAGTGCACAGCTGGAGACAGAACACCCAGATTTCTCATATTCCAGAGAAGAAATGGCAGAATCAGAGAGTGCACAGCTGGAGATGGAGCATCCAGACTTTTCTTTTTTCAGGGAAGAAACAGAAAAGCAAAAATCTGCTCCTTTTCAACTGGAACAGCCAGAGTCTTATTCCCCTGAAGAAGCAGAGCAAGAAGAAACAGCACAACCTGCGCTGGTACCTTCAGATTTATCGTGTTTGATGGAAGAAGCAGAGACAGAAAGCACTGCAGAACTCCAGTTGTTACACACGGATATACCAGATCCCACCATAAGGGCTGAGACACAGCGAACTGGGTATCTGGAAACAGAACGTTTACCATATCCCACGAATGAAACAAAGCAGCAAGAACTCACACAAGCAGGTGTGGACAATACTCTTACACCGTATTTCTGTGACAAAAGAGAAGAGCCACAGCCTGTGCAGCAGGATTCACAACCTGGAGGTAAGCCGTATTCCAATGCTGAGGGAGTGCAGGGAGAAACTGCACAACTGCAGTCACAGCATCCAGTTTTGTCACATCCTGCTGGAAAAGAACAGCAACGTAAAACCTCGCAGCTGAGGGCAGAACAGCCAGAGACATCATATTCCACTGGCAAAACAAAACAACAGGAAATATTGCAACCAAAGCTGGAACAAGAAGATTTTCCATATTCCCTGGGAGAAACAGCACAAGAAGCTGTGCAAAGAGACTTAGAAGGTCCAGAGCCATCATATTTCATTAGTGAAGAAGAGCAACATGAAAATGTACAACTAGCTTCAGAAAACATGGATTTCTCATCTACCACTGTAGAAGCAGTGCAAGAAGGAGTGGAGGCAGGATCTTTGGGCTCCTCGTATTTGACTGACACAGCAAAGCCCCAGGAAATGGCACAAATGGAGGAGGAGCAGCCCCTTCCCTCCTGTTCCACTGCTGGTAGTCAACAAGAAACACCATCGCTGGACGTAGCCCAGCTAGATACATCTTATTCACTTGGCAGAATGGAACAACAAGATACCTTACAAAGGGAGCTGGAACAGCAGGAAACAGCCCAACATAAAGCTATGGAAATGGAAATGGAGTATTCAGATTTGGCAGAAAGCTGGCAGAAAGAAGAGCCACAGGTTACAGACCAAGTTAATTTGGCACAGCAAGAAATAGCTCAACCAGAGTCAGTACATCCATCTTTGTCGTATTCTTTCAGTGAACAAATGCAAGAAGAAATGCAAACTGAGCCAGCATATCCAGAAGAGACATTTTATGTAAGTACAGACATACAGGAGGAAATGACACAACACAAATCAGAAACAATACATCCAGAGCTGGAGCAAACACTTTTGCCATCTTCCAGCAGAAAAGAAGCTCCACTGGAAATAGAAACCAGTTCAGAACATCCAGATTTGTCATATCCTTTTCATGAAGCTGAACAACAGAAAAAGTTAAAACATCCAACCTTACCATTTCGTTCAAAGCAACAAGAAACTGCACCACTGGTGATGGAACGTCCAGATTTTTCACATGACAGTGGTGAAGCAAAACCAGGAGACACCATGGAACAGGAGTTGGGATATCCAGAGCTCTCATATTCCATGGGAGAAACACAAGGACAATCAGAACATCTGGATTCAGCAAGAACCCTGGGTGAAACAGCACAAGTCGAAAGTATGGAAGTGGAATCTAAATACCTAAATTTGTCATGTTCTGATAACCAAAAAAATCAGCAAGAAACTTTACAATTGGATTCAAAATATCCAGATTTATCATTTTCCTTTGGTAAAGCCAAAGAACAATCAACACAAGAGTTTGAATCTAAACATCAAGAATTGCCTAAAATGGCCAGAAAAAGAGCTTCCCCATCAACTGCACAAATGGAATCAAAACATCCAGATTTTATATATTCCCCTGGCAAAGCAAATGAGCCAGAAGTTGCACCATGGGAAATGAAACATCCTGATTTGTCACATTCCACTGATGAAACAAACAAACAAGAAGTAGTACTACTGGATCAGAAACACAGAAAAATTTCTGTTGGCAGAGAAAACCAGCAGCAAACTGCAAAGCAGCAGTTAGAGCAAGAAGAGTTATCGCATTCTCTTGGTAAAACAGAGCAATTAAAACATGTCCAGGAGGACGTAGAACAACCAGGTTTATCATTTTCGGTTAACAGGCTGGAAGACAAAACAGCCCCACCAGAGGCACAGCATGCTGGTGTGATATATCCTCTGGACATCACAGAGGGCCTACAAGGAGTAGAAGAAACAGAGCAAACTTATCTCTTTGGAAAAGCAGAGCAGAAAACAGTTCAGCTAGAGGCAGAAATTCCACATGTGGCCGATGCTGTGGGCACGGCAGGAGAAGAAACGGCAGAACCAGGGCAGGGACATCCTGACTTGTCTTATTCGGTTTCCAAAGCAGGAGGACTGCAAACTGCACAGGTGAAACGCGAACACCCTGGTCTAGTATGTTCCCGTGACAAAGTGCAGGAAACAACCCGTGTTGGGTTGGAACAGCCAGATGCTTTGTATGTTCATGACAAAACAACTTCAGAGCCAGAGCTGGGCCAGGCGGACTTGGCATCCCCCGCTGACAAAGCGGGACAGCGAGGGATGGAACACACAGCTTTGGGACACCCCGATGAGGGACAGTCTGTCAGCAGAGCGGAGCATCCACAAGCTACAAAGGAGAAACTAGGAGCTCCAGAGGCATCTACTCGTAGTGGAAAAGCAGAGCGAAGAGAAATGGAAAAAACAGAGCCAAAGCATCCTGATTTATCGTATTTCACTGACAAAACACAAACACAAGAAAACACACAACTGGTGTTGGGAAAGACAGCTCTATCGTCCTGGTCTGGCAAAACAGAGAGAGCACAAACTGCTCAAGAGGAGCAGTCAGGCTTCTTGCATTCTTTCAAAAAGGCTGCACAAGGTGAGAAAGCACAGCCAGAACTGGGACATTCACAGTTATCTTATTCTGTTAGTGAAGCAGAACAAGAAACTGTACTTATGAAACCAAACCGTTCAGCTTTATCTGCTGGCAGATTAGAACACTATGAAATTGTACAACCAGAGGCAGAAGTAATGGATTTATCATGTTCAGTTGGTGAAACACAGCAACCTCAAATGGCTGAAGCACATTTGGAGTACCCGGATTCATTGCGTTCCGCTGGCACAGTACAGGGACAAGTAAAGATTCAACCAGCGCAGGAACAACCAGGTGATTTTTCATCATCTCTTGGCAAAGAAGAGCAATGGGAAGATGCAGGAATGCAGGCAGAACACCCTGAGCTGCAGTGCTATAGGATGGAAACAGAAGAACTGCAAAATTCCCAAACAAAATCAGAACATGTAGATTTGTCATTCTCTTTCGTCACAGCAGAACCTCATAAAACAACACAGCCAGAGTTGAAAGAACACAGCTTGTTGCATTCTTTTGTCAAAACAAAGCCATCATTGGCTGCCCCGTGGGAGCCTGAACATCCAGACGTCTCAGATGCCATGGGCAAAGTACTGCACCCTGATGTGTCCTCTTCTGTTAGTGAAGAAAAACTAAGTGCACAACCGGAGGTCACACAGGAGAGAGGAAGCTTTACAGTACACCCAGAGGAAACAGTACAACTGAGATTGGAACAGTCGACGTTTTCAAGTTCTGGTGGCGCAGCAGAGCAACCAAATAAGGCCCCACTGGAACAGGAATTCCCAGACTTCTTGTATTCCTCTGGCAAAAAGGAGCAACAAGAAATGCCAAAACAAGAGTTGAAGCATTCCGATTTATCGTATTCCACTGATAAGACTCAGCAACAAGAAGCTGCGCAATTGGAACAACCAGATTTGTCATCTTGCCCTGGGAAGACATGGCAACCACAAACTGTTCAAGTGGAAGCAGAGCATCACGACTTGCTGCGTTTTGCTGGAAAAACAGAACGGCAAGAAACAGCACAACCAGAGGTTGAGCGTCCAGATTTGTCCTATTCTAGTGATAAAGCAGAGCAGCCACGAGAAACACAAAGGAAATCAGAGCAGCCCATAACACCCCATCCCACTGGAAAAACAGAGCAACATTCAGAGTGGGAACTTCCCAGTTTATCATTTTCCATTAGCAAAACACTGTCACAAGAAGAAGCACAAATGGACTTCGGGCAACAGGATTTAGCATGTCCCCTTGGTAACACACATGAAATGCAAACTGTTCGAAGTGATCTGGAACATACAGGTTTGTTGTATCCTTCTGACAAAAGAGAACAAGAAACGGTATTGCCAGAGTTGCGACATCCACAGTTACCTTATCTTGTCAGAGAAACAGAAGAGAAAGCTACACATCAGAAATCAAACTACCCAGATTCATCATATTATATTGGTCAACAAGAGCACCATGAAATTAAACAACTGGAGGTGGAAGAAATGGATTTATCCTGTCTAGCTGGGAAACCAGAACACTCACAACCTGCCCAAGAAGTACTGCGACAGCCAGAGGTTTTGGAGTCCTTCAGGAAACTAGAGGAAAAGCAAATGGCCCAGCCTGGCTTTTTGCACTCCCTTGGTGAAGAAAAGCAGAAACTAGCTGCACATTTAGACTTAGTGCAGTCAGGTTTATCACATTTGCTTGGCAAAACATTACACCGAGAAACAACACAAACACAGTTCATGCCTTCTGATTTTTCATATTCCACAGAAAAAGCAGAGCAGTTGCAAACAGAACGACTAGAATTGAAACGTCCAGATTTGTCATATTCTCATGGAATGAAACCAGCAGATTTATTGCACTCCTATGGCAAAGCAGAGCAACCACAGAGTGCCCAGATGGAGCATCCAGAGACATCGTACTTCATGGGTGAAATGGAGCGAAAGGATGGGGCCCAAACTGAACTGCAGTGCATTGATTTGCAGTACTCTGTTGTTGAAACAGAACAACAAGAAAAAGCTTCTGTATCATATGCCTTTGGTGGGACTGAGGAGCCGGCAACTGCAAAACTGGACTTTGAACAATCAGATTTATTAAGTGCTACTGACAAAGCAGAAAAGCATGAAATGGCCCCGCTGACAGCAAGACATTCAGAGAAGCGAGACACTGGGGCTACTTCATCTCTAACTGCTCGGCTGGAAACTGAAAAACAGAATTTATCGTTTCCCACTGAGGACGCAGAGAACCAAAAAAATAAACCGTATTCATCTCTTACTGAACAAACAGTGTCTGTACCTTTGGGTGTTTCACATTCTGCCTCTGAAACAAAACCAGAGGGAATTCCAAAGTCCTCATCTGTAACTGGAGGGCTGTCCTCCAAGCACTCAGATTTCTCTCACACCCGCTGTAAAACAGAGCGGTCAGAAACTGCCCAGCCTGAGTCAGGTTTCTTCTTCGCAAGAAAAGAAGCAGAGAATAAAAAAAGTCACCTACATTTGCCTGTGGCTGTACAGTCAGAGGCTGAACATGTAATTTTACCTGAAACAGAGAGAGAACATGCTCCGCATTATTTCCACACAGCTATGCAATTAGAATCTGAACAATTAAATTTATCACATTCTACAGATAAAGTAGAAACTCTAGAAAGTCAAGATTATTTAACTGTACCTTCAAAACTGGAGTCTGAACCTTCAGTTCCATTTTATTCAGCTGACAAAACATGCCAGCAAGAAATTCCACCTTATTCAAAACCAGCCTCTGAATATTTGGTTCCCACATGGTCCCTTGCTGAACAGGAAAAGCAGAGCATGCAGCCACTTATTGCCCGATCTGCACAACCAGAGTGTAAACATGTAATTCCACCACGTGACGAAAAAGAATTGCAAAAAATTCAGCTCTATTCACCTAAGAAGGCAAGCTTGAAGGCAGAGCAGCTGGAGACTGTGTCTCTAACGCTCACACAAGACCAAGACGAGCAAGAACCTCAAGATCATTTGTTGAACACGGAATATTTGTCATCAGAGCAGCTAGGAGGCTCCTCCACGCTCACCACTGACCGGGATGAGCAGGACACACAGCCTGATGTGTGGACAGTGCCAAGGTTGGTGACTGCAGATTCAAAGATGGCTCCTGTAGCAGACCAGCAAGTAGTGTTGTCAGATTCATTTGTACCTTTTCATACGTTACATGAAAAGTCAGTATCAGTGGCTTTTATTGGTGATGAAGAGAAACAAAATATCCCATCATCTGTATCTGATGCGGTAGGCATGCTTGGAAGGCAGTCTGACACAGTTTCAGGCATTCATACTGAAGGAGAGGGTGGATGTGAAATGCAACCATGTTTTGCAGACCAAAAGCATACATCCTTAGAGCATCTGAGGGTTGTTTCATCAGATCTTGGTTATGAAACTGTGACACAAAAAACTCAGCATTATTTTGGTGAACAGGGCAACCTTTCTTCAACAGAGATGAAGTCTGTCAGCTCTAGTTCTGACGAAAAGCAGGATCCAGATATTCCATCTTTCGGGCTATCTACCTGGCTGGCAGAAGAGGTGAAAGCTCGCTCAATTAATCCAGTAAGAGCTACAGAAGTAGACAGGCAAAGAATTCAGGTTTTTCCAAATGAAGCTTCTGATCTCCGACCAAAACAAATCCCAGCTGGAAGCTGCACAGAACTTGCAGTTCACGGTGCTACAAAGGATAAAGGACGTGTCTTTGGAGTTTCTGATTCCATGTCAAGTGAAATTTCCGACAGAGTGTCCTCAGACGTTAGTCACAGAGCACAAAGGTATGATCTACCATCTCTGCGAGGAGATAAACCAGGTCCAGACAAAGTTCCAGGCAGTACAACTAGCATTGAAAGCCCTACAAAAATGGAAGCAATGCAACATCTGGAGGTAGTTGAAGTGTCTGAAGTGCCTGAACATTACCTGAGAGGAGAAGAGGAAGAAATGGAGCATGTGAGCACTGTAGAAGACCGTCAGCATGTTCCAGAGCCTACTGAACAAAAGGATCTATTTAATATAATTTCAGAAGGTTATGAAATACTCAATATTCATGCTCCTACACATATTTTTTCTGTTGATCAAGAAGAAAGTAAACAAATGACAGATAAACTAGAATACTTGGAAACAAATCCTTCATTGAAAAGAAAATTAGCTGATGACGGCCACAGAGCCCTAGTTTCTGGAACAACTACAGAGATTTCAGAAAGCTCAGTGATGGGAAAGCCGGCAAGCCATGAACTAAAAGAAGTAGTGAAAAATGATGATATTGAGGAAACTAGAGAAACACAACAAGAAAATCCTATGTTGCCAGTAAACAATAATAATGCAATGTTCAACCCTAATAATGGTACAGCTGATGTGGATTATTTTGAAAAATATACATTGATTGATGACAAATCCCCTGTTAAGCCACATTTTGAAAGACCAAGTACACTGTTTCCTGTGATGGAAGATCCCAATGAACCCGTGGAAGAAACCACATCTTTTAAAGAAAGCGCTGAGGTAGATACTTTGGAAGAGGAGTTTTCCCTTCTTGAGGATCTGGATGAAGTCTTTTATGGTACTGTGAAAGGAGAAAGCAAAATGCAGTCCTATGCAGATGCTCCAAAACTTTTACCTCTGCAGCAATCAATTGATATTAGCAGTAAAAAGGTTATGAATGTAGAAGATGAACGGAAGTCACCAGGGACCCCACTCTTTGATTCAGAAGAAGGAGTGCTAGAACGATCTCTGTTGTTCCCTACCACTGTTGCTGCAGTCAATCCAGAGCTTCTAGAGGAACCACCTGCGCTGTCGTTTTTATATAAGGACCTCTATTCAGAAGCAGTAGGAGAAAAGACAAAGGATGAGTCTCCCTCTGATGAGGACAGTGGTAATTCTAATGCATCTTTCCCTAGTAGAAATTCAGACACAGATGATGGAACGGGAATATATTTTGAAAAATACATTCTTAAAGATGAAATTCCAAGTAAGGCCTTGGGGCCTCCAAAGGAGCAGATGCCAGAGGATGAGTCCTTTAGTGGAGGAATTGCAGTTCAGAGTTCAGAGCATAAACACAGGAAGGGGTCTGGTGATGTCCAACGTGTCAGAACTGAGGTTGTGCCGGAAAAGGATGTTGTGGAGAAACAGAAAGTCCGGGTTGACAGTGACATTGTGACAGCAACAATCTGTAAACCTATGCATGCTATCCCTTTTGGAAGCAAAGTGATTCTTTCAGGTGCAAGAAGCGATGCCACTGAACAAAGAGAAGAAGATAATGTACCTGTAGAAACAACTGAGGAATTGCCAGAGCAAACAAGTCATCAAGCATATAGTCAGCTGGTGGATTATCAGGGAGCTGCATATCAAGAAGCTGGCAATAAACAGGAAGAACAGCATAGTATAACAGCAGTTCCTCAAATGGAAAAATACGTCCCATATGTCAGGACTCCTGTTGAACACAGTGAGGATGATCAGTATACTCAGGAAAATCTTTTTTTTGTCCCTACCATTCAGCAAACAGAGAAGCCAGACTTGCAAAGAGAGGAGCAGCACCCTGGTGCTTATGAAGATCTCGCTGAGTCAATGGACTATGATGTGATTACACAAGAAGAACTTCTGCAAGATGAAATATCATCTCAATTCACACATGAGGAGCTATTATTTGAAGACAGGGACTCTTTTGAGCATGCTGGTGATAGTTACGAATTTGTTAACAAGCCAGAGCAAAGAACACCTGTTGAGATTGAAGATTCAGGCTTTGTGGTGATGTATCCTGAAAAATCAGCAACTGACATTCCTCACGTTGAGAGCTCACAAAGAGAACTGAAGAAAGTGCAAGCAGACACATATTGTTACCGCTGCAAATGCCCAATATCTGCCATTGACAAGCTTTTTGGGGAACATAAAGACCATGAAGTCACAACATTAGATGATGCTGCAACCAAGATGAAGGTAAGAATCAGTTTGGGGGAGGGAAGGAGCTACTGAGGCTAATTTCTTCAGACCTTCTGTGTTGTCAGGGGAGAGGCTTCAGAGAACAGTCCAGAGGGTAAGTCTCAGTATCTTTAAAGGAAAAACTATTCCTAAACACCTGTTAGAAACCTTATTAAGGTATTCTCTGGAGTCCTGTGTTTCCTAAGCCGATACTTTTATTTGTTCAGAAGTTTGAATGACTTTGTTGATATGTAGCTGTTATCAGACTTCCCATCTTTTAGCCTTCTAACCTGTGTAAGTTTGTTCTGGTTTGTATGTGTAGGAGAAACGGGACAAGTGTTGTTTCTATGAAAATATAGTGTGGGTAACAGCAGCTAATTTCACTTGGCAAGGTACAGAAACCTCCATCTGTGAGGACCACGTTCCACACCCCAGTTACCTGTGTTGGTTGCTTGGAGATGTTAGATGATTTACACAGTTTACCCTACACAGTTTCCTTGAAACTCTGTGCTAAGTTTTCATTTAGTTCAGGTTCTTCTGGGCCAACAGTGTTTTAGTTGTAGCACAGGCAATAGTTTGGCAAGTCCTACTTCTTCCTACTATCTCTAAGCTCTACCACTCTAAAAGATTGATAAAGATGTCCACCATTTCAGTAGCTTAGACCTTTGCTATCAATACTAGTGAAAATACTTTCATTTCTGTGGAAGCTGTTCTCCATTAAGTTGCAGTTCTTCTTGCGAAAGCAGTATGCATGAGATGTCTCACTTTTACCAAATGAGCTTTGTTCAGGTACAAGTATACAGATGTTCCTTTCTTGATTACCAGCTATTTAATCTCAGCCTAGTATCTGAAAGGTGAGATCTCTTTCCTGGCCCATGTTCAGTTGATAGTAATACAGATTTTGCGTAATTTCATTAAAATTCCAGAAGGGCTTGTGTCGATGGTATTTATGTTATATTTGTGTTAACTCATATGCAAGCAAGGGTAATTGAAAGTAGGAGGAGCCCATGTGGCTGTTTCAAATATCAGCATTTACAAACTACCTCCATGATGTGCAGATGTATGGCAGTGTAGTTGCTTTTTATAAATGTCCATTCAGCTTGATGTAGAGGTAATAATTAGCCACCAGTAAGTCAGTAATAAAGTCACAGACTGCAGCCATCCCTCAAAGGTACCTGCGTTGCAGCGAGTCAAGTTAAGCCGCAAATAAACGTCCCATGATATCAGTGCCTGGCTGTGGAGCGTGGACATGAAGCCAATATTAAATCTGGCCACAGCACAGGCTTGACTTCACATGACTTGTAGCATTCGGGGTTCAGGTTACTCTGAGGTGGCATTTGTATGCTTCTTGTTGCTTCTGTGTGATTACTGAGAAACATTAAGATAGCAAAATGCTTGTTGCCTGAATTTTAACCGGAGGAACATAGTTTCCCAGTAGATGAAATGAGCTATGGATGGCATCTGTCAGATTTTATAGGATACCTTGACGAACGGAAGTTTGACCCTGAGTCTTGGTGATTGGCTCTAAATATTTATAAAATGAGCTTTCAATCGATACAGTCCAACATGACATTTTTAATTAATAGAAAGTTATATGCTAGTTTTCAACAGATTTAGCTGTAGAAGTTTGTTGTAATGGGAGGCTGTTATCCAAGGAAGATAATGTGCAGTTTAGATTTATGTCAGCTAATAAAAACTAAGTATTTTTTTATAAAATATAAATTGGACCTGAGCATATGGACAGCTTGCTTTCATGAAAGGTCAAGAAGGACCAAGGAAAAGTTCTGAGTCATGTCTGATGCCTGTTGTCCCTTGGACTGCTTTTGTTTCCATGACTAATTCAACCAGAGGTTTTGATGGATTCTGTTTTATAGGAAATATCTTTAAAATTCTAATTAAAAATAATGACACTGCATAATATATTAGCCTCATAATTACCTTTATTGTCTTCCTTTTCATGGGCTTGTTCCTGTGATTTCTCAAGGACCCTCATGAGGCTCTGAGTTCCCTCAGTCTCTAGCAAAGCTGCACTAGAATTCTTAACGTTCAACAATTTGTGTAGACTGATCTAACTTTTTTTGGTTCGGAAACAGTTTTGTGGATGTTCCAGTTGCTATTTCTGTGTGTGTCTGTGTAGCCAGCATGATACTTGAGCTTAATTTAGCAGTTGTTCCAATGGTGGCTCACGACAAAACAAAAATATTAACCTAAAGTAAGTTGTGTGTAGAAGCTTTATAAAATAACACGCCTGTGTTACTGAAACATTTTAAATTTCAGGATCAGTTAAATGAATTGCTAATAGCAGTGGAAGAAAAGTCAATGAAGACTGAAGAATTCGTGAGTGATATTGAATCACTATTTAAATCTGTTGAGGTAAGTCCAATGTCTTATCACACTAGCTTTCTTTCCCTCTACTAAATTACTTCTAATATATACTTGCCTTCTTTTGTAGCATCATTGCTTTCGCTAAAATGGCCTCTCCAGTGGAAGGCGTTAACTTCAGGGGAAGAAAAAGATTGCTTTTTTTTTTGCACATTATTGTGAATTGGAATGTGTGACTGGCAAACACCGGAGGAAAAAAATTCCCTCAATTGTGTTTATTTTTATAAAAGCTCACTCTGTTTGTGTCTTTATTTAGAATCCAGTGTGAGGCATCTCAGTTGCCCCTCAGTTCAAGAAGGACAGGGAGCTGCTGGAGAGTCCAGCGCAGGGCAACAAAGATGATGGAGNTGGAATCAAGCTGGAGCACAAGAGGTTCCACTTAAATTTGAGAAGAAACTTCTTCTCAGTTAGGCTGATGGGACACTGGAACAGGCTGCCCAGGGAGGCTGTGGAGTCTCCTTCTCTGCAGACATTCAAACCCACCTGGACACCTTCCTGTGTAACCTCATCTGGGTGTTCCTGCTCCGGCAGGGGGATTGGACTGGATGAGCTTTTGAGGTCCCTTCCAATCCCTAGCACACTGTGATACTGTGATACTGTGATCTAAATGAGTTGCCCAATGTCTTAAGTGATTAATATCCAAGTTCTTAAGCCTTGAGTATTAATTTCAGTTAAAAGTTAATTAATTTCAGTTAAAAGTACAGATTTTTAGCTACTTTGTAGACAGACTTCCTTTCTCGATACTTAAATGTAGAACTTTAATGTCAAACACTGACAATTTTTTTTAAAATGGCATTGTTTTTAATATATTTTGCTAGCATTCTTTCTCCCAGATGAGCTTACCTACAGAAATAAAGTTCTGTTATTGTCAGAGTGCCAGAAGGAGTCTGATGGATAGCTCATGTATGGTAGTTGAGAATTTCTGTGTATTCATTAAATGTTGTAATTTTATTCTGCTGATCAATTTACATCTGTTTTCATTTTTCAGGAAAACTGCAAGAAAAATGCAGAGTTACTGGAAAAGCAGAATGAAGAGATGCTTAAGAAAATGGTAGCACAATATGACGAGAAATCAGAGAACTTTGAGGAGCTGAAGAAGATGAAAATGGAGTACCTATATGAACAGATGGTTAACTTCCAGCAAACTGTTGATTCAGCAAAGGAAACTTTGGAGACAACGCTAAAAGAAATGGAAGAACTCGATGGATTTGTTTTCCTAAATGTAAGTAAAAACAGCTTTCCTGCTGTAGCTTTTATACTAGTTAGGAAATAACTTAGAGTGCACCCAGGCTGAGAAAGAGCTATTTTGAATTATTTACCTTCATCTTTTTTTTGTTTTTTTTTATGATAGCTATATCTTGTAAGCTCAGCTATTCCACTCTGAAACTGCTAGATCCTTTGCTTTTGTCATGCTCAGAGAAAATGGCAAAGATTACATAGGATAACAACGTGCCTTATACTGAGGAGTAAGAAATATTGGAGTAAAAGGTACTTTACTGTGTGAAAAATAAAGTTGAACCAAGAAGGTGTAAGTTAAAATTATCCGAACTTTTTAAAAAATGAGTGGACACAGACAGTAGTTGTGCACTCGGATTACTGAGTCTATGATAAATGTTTACTGCTGAAAACCAGTGAGAGGCTGCGTACTGTTTAGTTGCAAGCTGAGGTTAAACCGTGACAACGGGCTAGGTTTAGGAATGTGCATGGGAGGTGCACGTCTGTAATGGTCCTTTTGCATGTAAATAGTAGCCCTTGTGAATCTGCATGACTGGAGCTACCTAGCTCATACAGTCCGCAGTTATAAACTGGTTTCTGAGGGTTTTGCATGGTAATAATTAATGGATTGGGTCCAAGATTGTTCTTGTGCTGCAAGACTTGTCCATAAGTGAGCTGTGGCACTTTCTCCTCTGTAGAAGTGTATCAGCAGTCTTGAAGGGGATGGGATTTCTGGAACAATAATCTTCTCCCATTACGGAATTAGCACTCAGTCTGGAAGTTGCAGAGAAACTATCCTGGGATGAAAGAAATGAAAAGCTCAAATTACTGTCTAAAGACTGATCATTTGTGCAAAATAAAACAGCTTTCCCAATACAAGCCCCCAGGCCATATACCAGCAGTTATAGAAATGATGGAGCAATATTTGACTTTCTCCCCTGCTCCAAACTACGCAGTATCTTAGTATCCTGTAACCAAGTTAATGCTGTGGTAGATTGAATATTTGGGGATGGATGAAAAATACATCTTATTTTCCTGGACTTGTGAGGTGCTGGACCAGTGCTTTGGCAAAAGGACAACTTTGTAATCTGAAATTCATTTGTGGGGTGGGAAAGTTATTAGATTCCCTGCACCTTTATGTTACTGATAGAGGACAAGAACTTTTCTGTCCCCGAGCCAGGTAATGTTAGCTGAAGATTCATGGAGCATGGGAGAAACTCTCACTGAGAACAAATCTCACCCAGCTTCTAGGAATAGGAAGTTATGAAGGAGATTTCAGCCAGAACTTAAATTTAAGCATTCTTCATGTGCAGGTGATTTCTTTCTGTAAAAGCCTTAATTTTAAAAAGTATTTGACTGTGCTCCAGTCTTTAAACCTGAATATTGAATACTGACCCCTCAGGAGCTTAAGACCAGGTTTAGACTCTAATAGCCTGCTGAGCCAGAGCTTTGAAGTGGAATATTCTTAAGGAACCAAATTCTCCACTGTTGTGAATGAGCAGCATCCGAGACAACACCAAGTCAATAAAGCCATGTGTATTTTATGTCTGTGGAGAGTCACAAGGCTGTTTGAAGAGTGAGTCTTCAACCTTTTCACCATTTTGAAAACTGTTAATACATTTCTTTCTTTCCTCTTCTAGTCATCTAAAGAATTGAATAAAAGGTATATGAAGTATGGATTAAGTGCACTGTAGTGAGTACTAGGCCTAGCATGCTGGATGCTTCACTTACTATTTGCAAACTTTGAAAACACACTGGTAATATTTGTGCCTACTTTTATAAACCTTGAAAATAACGAAATTAAGAGAAGAGGTTTTATGCTTGTTGCTGTAACTGGTTTTGAAGTGTTTTGCATGTGTTCTGTAGCACACCAATTAAACAACTAGCGTTTTTAAATGTCAGGTCATTTTTAAATCTCTACACAGACATTTATAAACAGATGTTCCTTGCAGTTGTACACACATATGCTAAAAGTATTTTGAGAATGCTTCAGTCTTTTATATGTCACTGGTACATTCTTTTTTTGCTAGTTTGGTTCTGTATTACCTGGTCTCTGAAAGGTTGTAATGTGTATGGGAATGTTGTGCAAGATTGGCGAGGAGTTTAGTTAAATGTAAATACGCTCAAAGTGACTTGCACCTATCTGTAGAAAAAGCGCATACATCACACTAATTGTTTCACTGACCTTGTGTGCTTGATGAGTAGAACCTCTGTGTTAGATTACACAGGCCTGTGGGAAACTCCAGGCACCTTGTCACTATGTCTGAGATTCCTGCTTTGTTGTGAGAAAGAGCGGGAGGCCGCGCCTGCCGCTGGCCTTGAAATACAGGTGAGCTCAGCAGGCCCAGTGACCTTCAAGCAGGGCTGAATCGCTGCAGCGCCTGCGTCCCTCTGTGTCACCTCTGCCTGGGAGCTCAGGTGCGACTTCAGAGATCCCCCAGTAGAGAGGTAACCAAAATAAAACTTGCTCTTTGCAATTGCGTTTGTGGCCTGTGGCTCTTCTTGCGACGTGCCTGCGTATGTGTACACATAATGCAAAGTATCACTCACACGGCTGGGGTTGTTGGAATACATTTCTGAACCCAATTTCAGAAATTAAAAAAAAAAAAAAGAGAAAAAAGAACTTAAAGAGCTTAAATAGCTTTCAAAAGCTTACCGGGAGACTATGGGCTGATGTTTCCCTATGTCCCTTCATCAGCACTGCCTGACTCAGGCTGTGTCAGAGGGCTGGTCCTCATCACAGCTGCATCCTGACCTGCCTGCATGTACCAGTAAATACATGTAATTCCAAACAGTTCTCTGCCATGTGTGATTTCCTTGATGGAGTCATTTTGGTGGGACCCATCCTTCACAAGGGAGGTGTTTGATTATAAGGCTGTATTCCCCCAATAAATTTTCCAAGGGGAACTACAAATGCTTGGATGGGCTGGCTGCAGGCTCCCCCTATGCAAGCCCCCAATCCTGCTTTGCCCACTCCACCACTGCTGACATTGTCCGAAGGGCCTGCACAGTGAATGTCAGATACACCCTGTCAGAGCTGTCTCGACCACCACAGTGATATGCCTGCTGACAGGGACTGGCGTATAAGAACGACATGAGGGTTCCAGTTCACAGTCAAATTACAACCCCAGGACAGCGGTCTGAAGAGAATGTGCCAAACACCCTTTCATGGTTCCTATTAATCTGCAGAATTAGGACAATAAATTCGGACTCACCTGTTGTAAATCAAAATGTGAGAGTCTGGCTACATATTTGCATATTGTTTATTGACTATGAGTAGGGCAGGTATAATGGGACAAAAAAAAATTTCCAAGACTTTCTGTATACTTGGTATTTGTTCACTAACTCAGTAACCTTAAAGTTTATTTTTGTGCATGGATTTGGTTATTGATTTACTTCGATAATACCTGACTTACTAAAAAAGGTTAAGAACAACTCTACATATCCTAACAATGCATGTTTTTCTCAAGAAAGTATGTTTTATATTTGTTGTACTTTGTTAAGACTATGCATAATTAACTACTTCAGTGACTGGGGAAAAAAAAAAAAAAAAGAAGGGGAGAAAGTTGAAATTCAGTTGCCTTGAAAAAAAAAATTCATTTCCTTCAAGCAGCTTCTGCCTCAGAATTAAAAATCTGTTGGGCTTTTTCCTCTAATGAGCTCAGCAAATACGGGCTAATTAAGTGGAATCTATCTTCCTTCTCCTGTGTTTTTTGCTTGCCACAAGCAGCCGCTTTACATGACGTCTCTGGAGTCAGCTGCTCCAGTTCAGCTCTAAGGTTTGTAACCTTTAAAGACACTGTCAGTAAGTCCAAACCCCTGTGCTCTTGAGAGTCTTGCTGTGAGCTTCAAATCCTCACGTTCTCATGGATCAAGTGTGCACACACCATGTGCACTCTCACTGTGATCCTGATCCCAAATCACAGTGTGACCTAAATGTTCAAAATCAGGGAAACAGCTTCTCCTCGCATGTTGTCCTCAGGTTCGTGAGAAGTATTTAGAGTAGCATATGTCACATGGTCTTAGCTTTTGGCCTTTGGAAAACTGTGTGACGCCACAAGGGATTTATACAGATGGTGATATGTTTTCTTCCAATAGGTTACTTTCTGCAATGGATACTGCCCTTTCGTTAGAAAAGGTGCCCAGAGCTTTTTCACTGTTCGAGCACTACGCGGACAGTCCAGGACAAAGCAACCAGCAGTCCTTAAAACATGTGGCTGGTAAGAATCTTTGAATATCATCTTTACAAAAGCTAATGTTTTGGCAATGCTTTGGAAATTTTAGAGAGCTAAAAACAGAATCTATTTGAGAAAGATGAATTTGCAAACCATGTAATTAGCAATCAGAGCTGAATATAAAATGAAGTCTAATTGTGCACAAGTTTTGGCTTATAGTAGGACGCTAAGATGAGCAACAGAGGGAAAAGTGCAAAAGTTGGGGTTTCATGCATCGTTTCAGATATCTGTACCTCAGACAAGCAGAAGGTCCGTCTGTAAATCTCCAGGGTCTAAAGGAGTTGCTGTTCCCTTGCAGGCAAGGACAGAAGAGGCAATCAAAGGGTCTGCTGAGCTCCCTTCCTCTGAGGGTGGCAGCTCCAACATCACTGGTGTGGGAAGGAGAGCAAGGGGCTGGCTGACGGCCGAGGTCCCTGGGCTTGTGCCACGTAAATGGAGGCACCTGAAACCGCATGTGACGTGAAGGCAGAGTGGTTAACCATAGCTGGAAACAGCCTCTGCTTGCAGGGCAGCAGTGAAAATTACACACGATGAAGGGATTTATTCTTCTGTATGTGATATTTCATGTCCTATAAAAAGCCCAGGTGTGTGGGCTTTCTGTTCTGCCTGGACATAGACCTATAGAATTTTTCTGGATCTGGAGAGCTGTTAGTGAAGAGTTTATCAGCACCAGTTTGTGGATTCATTTTCCTCAAAAGGGGTTTCACTTCAGTGTTTCTTTCTCAAGATAAGTTTTGTTTAGGGATCTTGCATCTCAGTGTGACCTCCCATTCATCGTCACACACACCACTGCTGTCGTAGTCACTCTCTGGCTTCACAAGCAAAGCCTCTTTCTCCTGTGTTTGGTCCCTGAGCACTGGAACTAGAGCATTTATTTCCCTAAGGTACTTTTCTTCGTGGCTGGATTTTCGCACGCCTAATGAGACATCAGAGAAGTGCCGTCCTGCGCAGACTCTCTGGTGTCTAATAAGATTTGGGTGTACTCATCAGTGCATAGGGAGATTGTCTCTCTCCTCCACCCGATGTCTTTTATTAGACCTACAGTAACAGAATATCTCTGGGACCTTAACTTTCTTGTGAGATTTGTATGAATTCGCCTGTATCCTTCAAAGCTTCTCAGGTGAAGCTGGACAGGCACTTAAGCGTGCAGTGTTATCCCAGTGTCATCTTTTTAGGAGGTCAGATAAAAAGACCTTTTTTTGTAACCCACTCTTAATCAGGGTTAACCTAGTGGTGCAAATGTGCTGTGTGTTTTAGTTTAGCTCCTAAATTTCCTGCTGTACTCCCATGGGTGAAACGGTTCTTTTCTCCTGGTCTGCTACCTACTGGCAAAGTCATCCAGGAGGACAGACCTATTTTGTCACACTGTATTTCCTTTTCCCACAAGTCACTCCAATGTGTTTTTCCCTAAACTACTGAGATCAGCTTTTCAGTTTGATTTGCATTAGCCACTGTGTTTGCTGAACACCAAATGGCACCAGACCATCTTGCTTTGACAAACTGGAAATAAATTACTGTTCACTAGAAAGTGAACTTCAAATCTCCTCATCCTTTATACTTTCTTCTCTTTCTCTTTCTGAAATACCTGGGTTTCATTCTTCATTTCCATTAACAAGTATTTTGATTGCTATAGTGATTTTTACTTTGGTGAGCGGAAGACAAAAATAAATATTTCTTTCATTTCAAGATTATACCCTTCCTGAAGGAAAACAGAGGTAAAGGCCTACATAGAACTTTATTTGGAATTGAATGCCTTGAGTACATCATTTATCACACGCTGGAGGCAAATATCAGACACTCTTAGATTTTTTTTTTGACTGAAGCCGTTTGATGAAATACATGTAAATTTGCCATGTTTCTCCAATACACACATTTTTCCTTCAGAAAGTATAGTTTTTTACTGAAGTTTCGTAGAACTTTATTTTCACCACTTCAGAAACTTATTTCCTTCAAAATGCCCTCCTTTTCCAAATTTTCCATACCTACTAATGAAAAGCCCTTTTCCCTCAAATGCTTCCTCCTTTCATGAAGGCCTCCCCGTTAACAAATGCATAAGCATTAAAAAATCTTGCAGCATCCCATTGAGCATATTGGAACCCAGACTTTTCCACAAGAAGAGTAGGAATAATTTAAAAGTTGAAATATTCTTTCCGAAGCTTGCCATGAGCCCTTCCCTTTTATATCAGAAGGTGAAGACCTTTTCTGATTCTAAAAATCTTCCATTAGAGTCACAGAAGAATGTAGCTGCTCTTCTCCGTCAAGTCCACAAAGACAAGGAAATCTAATTTCTCATTACATTGGAAAAGGGTAAAAATCCATAAAACATTTGGGATTTTTTTTTTTTTCTCCTGAGGGCTGTGGATATGTAGGTAGCATTAAGGAAAAACTTCCTTACACCACAGTACTTAATTGAAAACTGAGCGAATGAGAAAATATTGTGCTTTTTTGTTGAAAAATATGATTTAGTCAAACTTGCAGAGCAAATACCTCATTACTTTGACTAAAACTCATACAAAAAAGAACCAGCACTTTGATAACACAAAAATGTTCTGGTTTTGAAGAGAATAACTCAACTTCTTGCTTTGTAATTACTTGCTTGCAAAAGTTTGTTTCGTATTACGGAAAAGGAAATTAGAAATCAAATGTTTCTTGATGTTACTGAAGTGAATTTTGATCTATAACTTTTTTTTTTTCATTTTTTTTTCCGAGAAGTTTCATTCATTAATCTGTCTTCTCTTCAGATTTGGTGTAATAATAAATCTTGAAGTTGTGGGGTTTCTGTGACCATAAATAGCAGTTTCTAGGCAGCTTCACAGGAAAAAAAAAAAAAAAAGCTGGTTTCCCCACTGAGTCCACTGAAAGGAAGTATTTTCTTAAAGATTATCAGTTCTTAAATTGACCAACTCTAGATGCAGTCAAAAACCAAAATGCTGGTTGTTTTTGGCAATGAGAAGGATAATATTTTTCAATGGGAAACAGATGTAATCCTGCTGTACTGGTAGCTCTCTGTATAAATCATAAGGAAACAGCCAACATCTGCATTTGCCTTGTTCGTGACACAGGGGATCATCATCATTACTGTGAAGATAACTGAAAAAAGCAAAAGCTTTCTGCTGAGATTCTAAGAGAATTCATGCAATATGGAAATTTACTGGGTGAAGAAATAGAACCATGTATTTTCGTTCCCTGCAATCATTTTAACAATGAACATCTTTTGGGGCTTTTTGCTTCTTTCTTTCCCCTCCCTCTCTTTTAAGCCATAATCATAGAGGGGAACAATACTTCATCAGGGATGGGTCTGTGCCAATCAGGAGACAAAGTTTATGTGAAATCTGGGGAGCCTTGGTTGTCTTTGAAACACTCTTTGTGACCGATGCTCCTAGTTGTCCCATGGGGTGCAGATGCTTTGGCAGAGCTTGGGTTCACCTGCGCACCAAGAATTCTCTGTCCTCTGGGTCTGTGGAGAAAGTGACCGTGCCAGGCAGGAGCACCGAGCTGTGCACCTACAGTAGGAGTCCACATCTGGGCATGGGCAGACCCAAGGCTGCAGGAAACCTCCTGCTCCCCAGTGCTCTTAGAGCCTTCTTTTGCCTAAAGCACGACCCTGCTGCCGTCAGTGTCGGTGGATTTGACACGCCATGTGAATCACTGCCTGGTGTGGCAGGTCCTTTCCCCTGCTTGCCTTTATGTTATCAGCTACATACATCCGTCTCTGGAGGAGCCTTGCTTCTTCTGCAAGTTCCCTCTTGCCGTCAGTGAGCTATGCTATGCTGTTTGCTACAAACAAGTGTTTTCAGCCTCTGCTTTCAATGGCACCTTCTTCACCGGGTGTCCTCTTCTCTGGTGTCTGTGCTGCAAGGCAAGGTCAGGTCAGGTAATGGAGATGGTGGTCACCCAAAGGAGCGTGCATAACCCTCCAGGGTCTTCTGGCCTTTCTGAAGAGGTGGCCTGAACTTAGCAGGAGTCTTTTGGGGTTTCATCAGCAGATGTACCTCAAAGTAGAACACAGAGCTGGACAGCACTCCCTGTGACTGAAGGGAGCAGGTCTCCTGGGGAAAGGAGAGGGATCACCAGAGCTGTATGACAGCTCTGTGTGTCCAGGATTGCCACTGCCCCGGGACACTCCCTGCTGGAGGTCAGAAATAAGCAGCTGTCCCATGACTTGTTTGCATGATGGTCCTGCCCTATGGGGAAGGACCCTAAGAGCTGGGCAGGGTGCAGACACACACTTTGTGCTGGGTTCAGGTGATGCCGGTACCAGGAGTGGATCTTACTTTGTCCAGACTGTGAGGAAAATGGACACATTCCAGCGCTGAACAATTACTTTCTTTTTCTTCCTTGTTCAGGAGGACTTGGTGCTCTAAAACTGCACCAGTATTCCGTACGTCGTGTACCTGCTGTACTCATTCTGTGGAAATAACCAACCTGAGTAAAAAACAGGTTGCTTTGTGAACCTGTAGGTAATTTTGCTGAAAATGTAGGAGTGTAAATAACAACAAGAGACTTTTCTCTTAGTCCCACAGACACCAACTGTTGTACCTCAGGAACCAAACTCGGCCACCAGCACTTCCATTGCCATCTACTGGGTTGTGAATGACGGGGACGCCATTGACTGCTTCCAGGTCTACTGTATGGAGGAGCTGCAAGCCAGCAAAGATGCAGGAGGTGCGTAACGTCTTGCCTTCACGATGGTGGGAGTCCTTTCTGCTCCAGTCTGAGGTCAGCAGAGGGGAGGCCAAGCTGTGGAGAGGGCCTGGGATGCAGAGAGGGGAGAGGCTGTGAAGACATCATGCGTAGGACTAAGAATTGGTAATGGTGGAGGAGAACGTGAGGCAGATGCTGTTCCTTCTCCTCCCCTTCGCTCCCCAAAATGCAAGATAAATATCCTGGTCTGTGAAGTGCAGGGCTGTTGTTTGCAGAGCAGCAGCAACATCCCTGTTCAGGTGCCATTTTATGAAGTGGCCTGACTTTCATAGGGTGTGTTCCATACTGCCCTGTGAGTCCTCATGGGGATTGCAGGTAGACCTCCCAGGGGGATGGACTTCATTAGGTTTTTAGGGTCCCACATGTATTTTGGAAATGTGTCCTAATTAAAAAAAATCACAGGAAAAGATAATATTTCTACAGTATCTCCACAAGTCGAAAATGTATTTTTCAAAATGACATCAAGATATTTCAGATGCTAAATATGAAATTGAGAAAAGAGAATTGAAATAGTTATTCATTAAAAAGCTCAAACTGATCATAAAGTCAAGTCACTTTAAGCAACTGGACTCTGCACAAACCCGTGTGTGCATGTGTGTATGTGTGCACACCCTAAGGGGTGCTAAAGGCTTTTTTTAATACGTAATTTATAGCTCAGGGCTATAAAATCCATGAGGATAAATTGTTATGTTATAGACTGGCGAAACCAGGGTTGATAACTGCTGATTGTATGCCCCAAATTTATAGTCTAGTCTGCAGTAATACTGACCTCCATAATCTCCATCAACAAGGTCTGAGTGCACTCAACTCCAGGCCACATTCTGTCAAAACTGTGACAGCATAAACTATGGAGATCTTGGGTAGTAAAGCTTTCTGGATTTTTGCAATTGGCTGTTTTTCACATGTCAGTTGAGAGGCGCAGTTGTAGGCCCTACCAGTGCAACACGTGAACGTGATGCCCTGTGCTTGTGTATGTTCCTCCCAGCTTTGGTGGAAGAGTACAGAGTGACGGTGAAGGAGAGCCACTGCATCTTGGAGGATCTGGAACCAGATCGCTGCTACAGTGTGTGGGTCATGGCTGTGAATGGCACAGGCTGTAGCTTACCCAGTGAAAAAGTCATTTTTAAAACAGGTATGTACATAATTTGATGTTTGATTATTATTTGGGTGTTTGATTATTATAAGCTTGGAGTCCTTAGACCAACTGTAGCCCACAGTGTTACTGAAACAGAAGAAACTGCTTCATTTAGCCCAGCTAGCAGATAACAGGTCGTTTCCCTTTTTGCCAAAAGATAGCAGCATAATTGCTCCTGGGAGGAAACTTGAAGGCATTCAGATCTGAAGATGTTTCCAGTCTCGGGCCTCGTGACTGGGGCAATGGGGCAGCACATGATGAATTTTTCTTTTGTGTGTGCTGCAGTGCTCCTGGGAAGCTCTGGGAAAGGGACCCAGCTTCTCCCTGCTGCTGCCGCTTCTTCTATGGATAATGGAGGCAACAGCTGCATTTTTTGCCTCTCTGCCATCCTCCCAAATACATATACATTGCATTGATTTAAATTATTAACTTTTGAAGGGAAGGCCTGCGTTACTGAGGTTGCATGCTGTGTCTAGCTCAGTGGGACACAAATCGCAGGTGTGGCTGAGAGGCTCTGCTGCTGTTTAAGTGCTGTAAATTAAGATGAGTAATTGGACGAGTATTGTTTATGAGCTTCATTTGGCTGCTTAGTTTTTCTAAGCTTTAATTTCTTTAATATTTTGTATTGACAAAACTATTGCTTCTTGAATTATGAGCAAGGTGAAGCATCTTGTGCCTAAGGCCCTCTTGCAAGACTTTTAGTGCTACAGGATAAAAACAGTCATTCTGTTCTTGTAGTCCCAAAACACAAACAAGGATATTTATCAATTTTGTAATGAAATAACTCTGTACAACACTGACTGTGTTGCTGAAATCACTTGGCAGCAACCACAGCTTCAAGCCTTTTGCTTAATCCACTAGAATTCAAATTTGTTGATAATTCTTGGTATTCAATATCCCGATCATATTTTTAGCAAATATTATTTTCCAGGGAATTCAAAGTAGAAATTAAAATTTTATGGCCTCAACAATGTGATTATGAGCATGGTGCAGAATTCCTGTGAAATGGTCAAATAATAATGAGTTATTACTAGCTAATAAATCATAATTTTAAAAGGAGTTCTCACTTCTCTGAAGCTGTTCCTTTTGAGATCTGTGTTTGCCTTTTGTCATCAGGCTCACCTTTCTTTTTTCCCAAAACCAAAGCCTTCTGAAGAAGAGCATATCCTTGCATCTTTGATGCCTTCCTTTGGCCTGTTTCTTTCAGAAAAAAATAAACTAAGTGAAATAAGGGCTCATTAAACACCTTCTTTCAAGCTCCTCTGGAGTGGACTTGTGGGGACTCTGCTGAGCACTGGCTGATGCACCACTGCTACATCCCCTTAACATCCAAGGTGGAAAAATGAACACCGGTAATGGAAATGAGCTCTTCAGCGTGAGCCTGGTGACTTTGATATAAAACTAGAATACTTTGCTTACTCAAGTAGCCCAATGAACACAGAAGAAAGAATTTAGAGTTTATTTTTAGCAATTCAGATTACAATTTGGCACATACAAGAAGATGGTTTTCTGGTATGTACAGTTTATGGGAACATACACATTAAGAGTGGATCAAGGCTTTGCCTCTTCCAGGTGTTTGGAACCCCACAAGGTTTCTTTGTTTGAGTAATTTCCATGGAGGTCGCAGTGGGCCTGAGGGGGTGTGGGGAACGAAGGCGGGTGCTGCTGTGGGATCCCCTTAGCACCTCCTGTCTCCTGCTCCTCCATCTCCCAAAGTCACATCTCATCCTCCCCTCCCCTGGGGAACACACTGTTTCCAATCAGTGTTTTCTGTGAGGGGATGATGCTGAAGGCAGCAAGTATCCCTCTACCCCACCTCCTCCCTGTCCATCTCAGGCTGATCTCCAGGTGAAGGCTCTTTGCCATCCTAAAGACGTAAGAAAGAATGCACCTTCTTCTGTTGTTCAAAACCGGCATGATCCTCACCCTGTATCTAAGGGACAGAGGAAAATTTTACCCATTTTGGCTCTTTGCCTCTTGTAAGGTCACTTTTATGAGTGCTGGAATATTACAAGGAAATCAGACATATACTCTAACTGCAGTTAGTTTGTTAAAAAAATCTCAGAAGCACAGTAACATTTTTTTCCAGTATGCATACATCATCTACTCTTTAAACAGAAAATTTCAAATAAAATTTAAAAAGGCTTGGTTATCTTGTGACCTGCTGTTTACACATACATAAATGTGGGTATGTGTGTCTGTTGCTGAAAGCAGGTATTAGGGGATTTGGCTATTAAATTTTCATTCTTTAGCAACAGATGCATTTAAAAACAGACAATAATCAAGTATGTCAGAAGAGAATTAAGGGATTACTGCTAAGGCAGCTACACAGATGTGTTGCCAGATGAGAATCTATCCCACAGATTCATTATTCTGCTGAATACCTAGATTAGCTGTTCCTGTAGTAAAACATCAAGTACATCTCATCCCAAACTGCTAACCTCCCAATTTTCACTAAACCAGGAAACCAATATGTACTTGTGGGTAGTTTTCTTTCCTTTCTTCTAATAACAAATTATTTCTCTTATAAAACAGAATGCATCTGGAATGCTTGTTGCAGTTCTGTAAGATTATCTTATCCTAAAATTGTCTAATTTCTACTTTTGTCCTCAGGATCTTATTTTGAACTTGATGTCTTTAAAAGCAAAATAACTTTCCATGATCTTTCTTTAACGTCCTTTCTTTTAAGGATGGGTATTAATACTGTTTATAAGAGTTTCAAAAACAGGTTGTAAGGTTCATTTATATTGCGGTTCCCTGGAAAGGGAAAGAGCAAGTGAATATGACTGATTCATTTTCAGCCTATGAAGTCAGATGTGCAATTTCACACAATAGCTTTTGACTACTTGCGTTCAGTGCACTATTTTACATCCCATTTTCTGTATTGCAGTTGGGCCTGTAGTTCTTAAACTGAGGCTCTAAAAAAGATAAATTACAGGACCAAATTTTAGCTTTGCAGAAATAAACTGGACATAATTAAGCAGAAAATCAGCATCTCCCTGTCAGTTCTGCAGCAGCACATCTGTTTTCTGATGCAGTTGATCGAAGGACTGCTGAGGACAGGATTGAGGTGATGCAGGGAGAGCTGTGGGCAGTACAGCCTTGGTGCTCTGCTCCTTGAAGGTTGGCAGAGATGAGGAAAATATGCATGAGGAAAGGCATGAAAATCTACATGAGTGTTCTAAGGACATGCACGAATGCACCAATATTCACAGTGACTTTCTCAGCGTGGGGTTTTTTCACCGTAATGTAGCCCTCTGCTATTGAAACACAAAAAAGCAAAAGATCACTGTTGGATGTGCAATAACTATCCCATGGGTTTTTTGGGAGGTGTCTCTTCCTTTCCCTAGCAAGCATCCACCTCCAGCCACCAGCACCCTCCTTGCACTACGGCTAACGTGTCCTTGTGTTCCCAGCACCCGCTGTCCCCACCATCAAGGCCGAGGACTGCACAGTGTGTTGGGATGTGGCCACCATCCGTTGGTGTGCGGGCTCGGCGTCAGCGGAGTCCTTCACCGTGGAGTACTGCCGACAGCACTCGCTGGAAGGAGAGGGTCTCAGGTCAGTGCTCAGCTGGATTAGTCAACCACTAATGAGCATCATCTAGACCGTGGGGCATTATGCAAGAGGTTAATCTGCCTTCTGTCTTGCAAGGAAGAAATCTGCTTCTGCATGCTGAGGAACTTACAAGACAGACACTGATCTATGAGATGATGCTGAGAAATGAAAATACTTCCTTTTTATTCTGCTTAACCAGGCAATCACTTCCTTTGGGTCCAAAACCCTGGAGACGTGTCACTGTCTGGATTCAGCCAGCAGTTGCAGGGCTGTGCTGGCTGGGGAAGCAATTGCTGCTGCGGCCCTGGGCCCAGCCAAGCTCTGGGACAGAGTGGGATGGATGAGCCTGGCCCAGTGGCTCTCTGCTTTGTGCTGGACAAGATAGGAGCTGGTTTGGGGCATAGTGAGGGTGATATGGGTGTCCCAGTAATACTGCTGGCCCATCTGTGCTGCCTGGATGTGTGAGCAGATCCATCCCAAAATACAGCTGAGCTCAGGCTGCCCATCTGTGCAAGGAATACCATGGGGGCCAAAGAGCAACCCGAAGAGCAGCTTTCAAATGGAGGGTGGTGTCTGCTTAAGCCAGGCCCTCTCTGGCTTCCCCTAAGCTAAGTCTGTGCTGCATAAAGACGTGGGTGAGGAGGGATGTGGGCAACACTGAGCCGTGAAACTGTGTACTGTGTTGAAATGCAGAGAATATTATGTGGTGTGCTGTATTTCCTTGGGGGTTCGGGGTTTTCGTTTGTTTGTCTTTAAAAACAACGACACAAATATTCCAACAAAATACAGTTGGAGAGGTCTGAGAAGCTTTGGGAGGTGGGGGAGTGACTTGCCACACAGGACTCTGTGGAAGAGCCTCAGTTCAGCTGAGTTTGTCGTCTTCACCTCCGGGGGAGCCAGATCAGGGTTTTCTCCCAGGGGCTATGTCACACGGGCTTCAGGAGTTGAGGCAGAGGGAAGAGCTTCACTCTCTGCTGTCAAAATCGGTTAAGTGGACTAAAGGCTCACAGGTTTCTAGTAGACGAGTACGACAGTGAAATTGTGAATGCCTTGCTCCTTACAAAGGTAGGCTAAAAATTGAAATGGAAAACTTCTGTGAGGCTGGGAGACCTTTTTTTCATGCAGTACTGGTGTGCTGCATTCATGCATTCAAGGAGAGGTCTTGCCCAGCTCTCCTACCTCTTGGAGGGCAGCCATGGCCTGCTCTGTTTCATACATATTCATAAGGCCATCGCGTCAACCTGACAAAGTTGCTGGTCAGGGATAACATAGCTGCTCTCAAAACCTGTGCTGTGTGTTTGCCCTCGAGTTTTTTGCTGCTAACTGGAGTTGCCTCTTTTTATCAAAACTGAACCAGAAAGTGTGCTGGTTTCTGTAATCTCTGAGCGAGGTGTCGATGACACCAAGCAGTTTGCTTTTGTGGTGATAACAGTGGCAAAAAGCTGCAAGAACTGACCCATTCCATTTCTCAGTGACCTCGTGCAAAATCTAAAGTGTTTATAATTACATTGAGTCACATTTGACTTTTTGGCCTCCCTGTGGGCAGAAGCTGGCCTTTGACTGTGACAAGTGTGAAAATTCCCACAGGACAAAATAATACATTTTCTCAGATCGCTGTAGTTCAAATTTCTGTATTTGTAGAAGGGCTCTCACCTCTTTTTACAGTGTCAAAGACCATATTTTACCACTTATTTTCCCTCAAATCACTGTCCCTCTTTCCTTTTCGAAAAGCAGCTCCCCAAGATTAACCTGGAAAGCTTCTCTAATGGCACAGGATATTTCAATGATGGAGACACATTTTTTTAGGATTTCTATTTAATTTTTTCAATACAGCCAAGGAAAAAAAGAGCCCACTGGTAGATGGAATGTACTGCCTATATTGCTCCCATCCAAGGGCCCCACAGTGCCAGTTGGGAGTAGAAATCAATCCGTTATGTAGTTGGTATAGTGAGAAGCTGCCTTCTGCAAATACTTGTAGGGAGCTTTGAATTCCTACATCAAGTATCTACATCAGGTGGAATAAAACTGTGTTTTTATACATACCTAGCATTTGGGCCTGGAAATGCTGCAGTTTCTTGTGGCTGCTTTCCTTGAAAGCTTGGAGTTCGACCTTCGCAGGTTTCCTGAGCATCAGTCGTCTTGGGGACCAGCTGAATGCAGAGCCCTTCGACAGACAGCCTGTGCTTGTGGCTGCCCTGCAGTGGAGCAATATCCCACACCCTGGGTAGGAGTTCAAACACACTTCTCAGCAGCTCTGGGAAGTTCATGCAGCTGCTGCTGTGGACATAGTGTGAAAGCAGAGTTTGGGGAAGAACACCAAAGGGAAGTCCTGGAGATAGCAGCATGGTCCCATCCCACAAGGCCGCGTTCACAGATGTCATTCTGGGAGTTCACCAAGGTAAGGGACACTGCCAAAGAGAACAGGCAGGGAGAGATGCCCCGTCGAACAGCTGGAGACAAGTGTGGAGACCCTGGTCTGCATTGGCCCCCTGTAGCCATCACAGGATGGTTTAAGTTGGAAGGGAACTTTGGAGGTCACCCATGGAGAAGTCCCAGCTCCCCAGGGAGGGAATTTGAAGCACATCTGGAAATAAATCCTCATTAAATGTGTCCTGCTAAATACCATTTAAAATAATCTATGTTTTCCCCTCTGGGTTCACCCTTCTTGCCAGCTTGCCACCCGTGGGACATGCTTTCGTGCAAAAGCATTTCAAATCTTCCGTAACAATGACTCCCTGGCCTGCTGCTGTGGTTTTAAAGCTCCTTCCGGGTTGATTCTTTTTCCAGAATCTCTATGAGGCTTTGAATTGTTTCTTTCAGTTTCCAGAGCTCTGCTATTTTCTCACCATTCAGCCTCCTTGAGTTGAAAAGTCAATGGAGCTGTGGGTGGAAGATGGAAAACTGCAAGAAATGTAGTCCAGGGATTAGGTGTGTGGGCTGTTCAGATGGAAACTGTGTATCACATCATGAGCGATCTGTAAGACTCAGGGAGGCAGAAATTAATACAGTATGCAGTGAGTTTGTAAAAGTGGAAGTGATTGAGTGTCATCCTCTCCGACAATGCGAGACCGGCGCTGCTGCTGACCAAAATATTGTCTTCTTATAGAGCAGATCTTATGCTGGAAAAGAGCAAGCCTCCCTCCTGTTGCATTGTCCGCATGACTGTCCTGTCAGCTCAGGAAAAGAGGTGTGGAAAATAGGGAATCTTCCCCCGCTCTGGCTCTGCTGTCTTGCCATCTCAGATAGCAAGGAGGACCATTGCAGGTGGTGCTTCACTGATCTAACCCCAAAACAGCCAGAGCTGGGATGGAGGACAGAAAAGGGAGCACGCAGCACAGGTGGGAGCAAACTCAGAGCTACTTGTTCTTCGTTATTAGCGTCAAAAGCCTTTTTCCCACTCATGGTGTATACTTTCTGTGTGCTTTTACACTTATCTTGAGAAGCTTCCATTCTTTCAGCTCTGACTCCTCATCGGTGGCACCAGCACAGGTCTGGAGGTGCTGTTTCCGTGGGATCTTGGGGGTGGAAATGACAATTATGGCACAGAGGGTGTTCTGAATCACTAAAGGCACATCATTTGCCGGGTTCATGCAGTATTAAAAAATATCCTCTAGATGTTGTTTCCTTGAAATAAATGAGCACGCTTTGGGGAGAAACATGCACCAAAACACAGCATCAGATTTCTCTAAAACCATGAAAATCACAAATCTAACACAGAGCTGTTACTATAAATTTCTTGGCAATCTAAAGATGAAGATAGATGTAACTCACTTCTGTTCTGCTTTGAACAGCGTGTACCTGAAATCTGGAGACTGGATTTTGAGACTTAAAGATCATTCTTATAAAAAGAGGGATTAAGAGGAGATATTTAAAATATTTAACTTCAAATATTTCCTGAATTTCTGTGCACTGAATTTTGTATCATGATACCCAGACATTGTGGGGACAGTTCAAATATGATAATATTTAGGCTAAAGGCCAGTATGCCTCATGCTTTGATAACAGCATTATTACATTTCCAATCATCTATAGAGTGGGCAGGTGTACTTAAAGTACAAAATAGCTGACATTAAAAATGTTGTAGGTGGGCTTCTCTTTCTTTTACGACCAACTGAAATGAGGTATGCTATCATACTCAGATTTAAACATGCAATCAAAATCTGATTTGGAGAATTTAAGGTTTGAAAGAGACCCAAGTCTGAACTTTGATGGTTGGTCCTATTCTGCAATTGGCTGGACCCACAATCTTCTTTGAATATCTGGGCTCTGGGAACCAGACTCCAGAATGTGAATATTCTGGGTCTACTCAATACACCAGAATGCACCTGTCTACTTGGATTTAGAAATTATTGTGTAGTTTATTAAATCATCATCAGTTAAACAGCACATAGTGAAAAATAAGATCTCATTTCTCTGGAAGGATACTGACTTACATGGCATTTTCCAGAAGACAGAAGAAGAAGCCATATAGAGGGCATCACTGTGTTTATCTACGTGTTGCCACCAACAGCTTCCGAAGAATATCTTAGTATATCCTCCCTTCATCTCACTTACAAGTATTTGCTCAGAACTTCTTTCTGGTGCTCTGTGCTTTAGATTCACATCCAGGATGTTAGGATGTTACTTTTGAGGAGCAGATTGGGTGAAACTTGTCTAGGAAGCATGGACAAATTTCTTCGAAGCTCAGGTGTCCACTTCTTTTCCCCTGCCTCTGCTTCCATCCTGGTTTTCCTTTGTCCCACTTTTTTTATATTTGCCTCCGTGCTCAGTTCTCATCTTCTGATTTTCTTCAGCTCATCTTTTTCTTCGTTTTTCTCTTTTCCCCTGTACTCAGATGAGCCTCTTTCTTCTTTCAGGTTTAAAGATCCCAGGTTCTCATCAGGTTGCACCTTTCCCCTGAACTTTTCGTTAAGAACCAGCCAGCCTGCCAAACTCCCAGTGCCTTGCTGAAGTGCTCAGGGCTTTGTTTAGTCACAGGGGTGAAGCAAACTGTGAAACTGCTACCATGTTTGGGCCACCCACTTCTGTTTACTGCATCAGTTCCAGCACTAATGTAACACATTCCCCAAAAGCGTGTGGCCCTGCACTAATCACATAAGAGCCCCGAACTCTCTGAAATTATTTCAAATTGAAAAAAACAGATCACAGCAGCTCCCAGTGCTTTTTCTCAATGCTTTAAATCACTTTTAATGACAGCTGTCAGTACAAAGTATCTGTTACAGACTAATAAGGATGATGTACCAGTCTTTCCGCAGGATAGCATCCTCCTAGACACAGAGCTCTATGTGGCATTAGGAGGAATTTGGTGTGTGCAGGGCTGTGGGGTTTTACCTTTACATGATAAATGCAGCAGAGGAGGGTCTGTGAAAAATCCTGATGGATAGGCAGTGAGTATTCCTCAGATTGTACTGCTCTCTGGTGGGACCTGTGTGGAAAAACAGTCCCTACAAATAAGTAGCAACGATCTGATCTGACTGCTGATTTGCCTGCCTTACCTCCTCTGGGGTCAGTAATTAGTGCTGGAGAAGGTAATTTGTTTAATCTAGCTTCCCATAGAGACACTACCTGCAGGAGGGAGACCATCCTGGGCTCCACTTTCAAACTGGAAGTGGGAGAGTGCCATGCACCCTCTCCAAAGGCACGTCTCCTGTTCGTGAATTTAAATACTTGCCTTGAAGATTCCTATAAGGATTTCTGGGAGGAAATTATCTACTTCATACAGGTAAACAGTACTTACCTGCAGGCACACAATGCAGAGGGTATATACTGTCCGGCTTTACCTCGTCGTCATATGAGGCAAAAATGAGGAAAATCAGGATCCAGAGTATGAGAATGTGTTAAGCCAATCTTTTGTACTCCTGACAACACAGAAAATAAAATTGGCATCTTTCTAGCCACTCAGAGTACTTTTGCTGGCACTTCAAAGTGCCTGGGAAGCAGATTGAGTGGGTGCTGCCTCTCGCTTTCCAGCAGTGTGTCAAGACATCAGCAGTTGAGGAAGTGAGGGCTGGAGCTTTTGAGGCACCACAAAGGGGAGACTTAGTCAAAGCAGCTCACTGTGCAAAGGCAGTGCCCTGCTGCTGCTTCTTGCCAAATCAACCTCTTAGAGTGCACGGCACAGCAAGGGAGACAGAGCCGAGACTTTGTTGATGAAAAATTTGTGAGCAAGGAGTTCCTAACGAGAAGTGCATGGTTTCTGTGTGGTCTCAGATAAGGGTAGCTGTACTTTTGGATCTGGAGCGTGTGCCCAGACAGTACAAACGCAAGAAGTGCATTCTCTCTGATGCAGCTGAATAATTAAAAGTGGTTTTGTTTGTTTATTTTCTTCAGAAGCTTGTTCATTTTGTAAAGCAGACCTTACACAAGAGGCAGATGAGAATTTGATTCTGTGCTGCTTGCATTTTGTGTGATGGCTTCTTCTGCAAAATGAACCAAAAGTGAGCATTACAGCAAATGACTGCACTGAGTGGGAAGGTAGTACAGGAACAAAGGGCTGAAAATTTGTCAGATGAAGTGAGGAGGATCACTCAAGTAAAGTGATGAAGCTTCTATAAAACCCAGTTGTTTGTGAAAACAGTAATTGCCTTTCCAGTTTGGAGTTTCCCTATGGTGCCTGTTGTCTCAGTAGTCAACAATACTGTTAGGTGGTTTAGCTGTCTGCATTAATTAGTCTTTCCTGGTTTGGGTATCTGCATACTTTTTCATCTACAAAAATTTTCAAAATTTGCAGATCTTTTGCTGGTATAAAGAGACCTGAACTGAAAGTATCCCTGGAGCCCAATGTGAACTATTTCTTCTACTTGAGGGCTGTCAGCCCCTTTGGGACAAGTGAACAAAGTGAAGCAGCTCTCATCTCAACTAAAGGTAGATCACAGTTTTCTCATGTCAAAACAGTGGGATAGAGGGGCAAAGCAGCCAAAGGTGTCAGTTTCCTCTGGAAATCATACCTGAACTTTCTGATATTGGAAGGAGCAAACTATTGAGATAAATGGGACTGTATTTTACCTGTTTAAAATTAGCACAATAAGGGACTACTTCACTTGAAGTTTGTATATTTATGTCAATGTAAAACTGATGTGGCCTCAGAAGCAAAAAGGTTTAATTCTGTCAGAGATATGAAATGATTAAATATTCTTCAGGGATCTCAGTTTGCTTGAGTTTAGCAGAGTGCATTCTAATAAAAGATGCCATGACCTTAAAAAAACTCCTCACGATTAAAACCTTATGGACTTCGGGTTTCAAGGACAAGGAAGCATGCAGACCAGATTTAAGATGCAATGAATGATTTAAACATTAAGGTTTCCAGATAAATTATGTTAAATCATGTATGGTTCTTCCAAAACAGCCTAAAAATTCAAATTTGCTGTTTTGAAAAAGCAATTGATTGAAAATTATTCAACCTTCTTAAATACCGTCGACTTCTTTATCACCTAGCTGCTGCTGTCCCACTTGGGCACAGCTTGGAAGACTCCTTTCATTTGCATCCAGTTTTCTGTCACTCCTACCCGTCAGCAGACCCAAACCTGTCCAGCTAAGACAGCAGTAATTTTTGCTTAATGTTTTATGATTCATCTCACGTTAAAGCTGCCAGCCTCTGAGAACTGGTGTTTCTTTGTCATGAATTGTACCAGGAACTCGATTTTGCCTGCTGACCGACACAGCCCATCCTGCTTTGCAAATCTCCGGCAATGCAACCGTGATCCACCTTCCTGAGAAAGCCAAATTCACTGAGTGAGTAGTGGCATGATGAGCATGACCACCCTGCAGGGTTCAGAGTGGCTCTTCACTTATTTTTGCCTATAGGTGGCTTTCACATGGTGCTAACTAATTTTGTCAAAGAACTGAATTCTTTCAGGCTTGCAACCCCTGGACTTTGTGTGACTGCCTCTCTTTTCAAGGACTGCAGTATCCCAATAAAGACAGCATTGATGTAGGCGCTGGGAAGAGTTCAGTGTCATACCAAGGAACCACCAGAAAGTCAAAGTGGTACCTACTGGGACTGCTGTGTTTGCCTCAGCCCATGGCCACCGCTTAATCTTTCAGAGCACTTCACTCTCCAAGCAATTTGTTGCTGTCCTAAACCAGCCAGATTTGTGGGCTTATTTTTTAATGTATTGTGGCTACAAGTAATCCATCTTCCATACCTTGCTCTTCTACTGAGGCCATTATCAGTAGTGTTTTTCAAAGCATCTGCGGCTTTGGAGAGCTAGGAAGTGCTCCTCGGATGTGTTTAGAACACTTGTACCAGGCTAGCTCCCTCCACTGCAAACATGATTTTTTTTTTGACATGTTGATATCAGTCCCACCACAACCACAGGCCCACTTGTATAAGATGTGCCATACTTATATGGCTTCTTAAAAGGTAATGAGGTGTTACTGGTTTAAGCACCTTTTTGTACTGTTAAAGCTGGATGCACACAATATGTTTGTCACTGTGACTACTTTCTAGTTTGAACACGCCTTCTACATTTGAGGCCTGTTTTTTGCCTCCAAATTCATCTTTTCCACCTTTAGCTAGCTTAATGTAATTTTGGATAAAGTAGCATGGTTTTCACTCCCTTAAAATGAGTCCACCTCAGTGCAAACATGAAATTATTCTCAGGGACAACATTCGAAGCTTTGATAAAACCCTGCAGTTAGAAGAACACAGTGCAATCCATTAGTAATTTTAGATGCTGCTGCATGACAAGACTGTGAGAAGTACCACAATCGGGCTGGTCTACCACCACACCATGTTTACCGTACACCTCTTCCACAACACAAACAGGTTTCCTTCAGTCCTGGGTGAACTGCTGCCTGCTCGGGGACGCCATTACTGGGAAGTAGTTGTCTCTGCCTGCAGAAGCTACAGGATTGGAATTTGCTACGAGACAATATCACGGAGCAGCGCCCTGGGGCTGAGTGATACCTCTTGGTGCATGCGGTGCTGTCCTACACAAACCAGGTAATGCCGAGTCAGTCTAGTTACTTTGGGAGTTACTTGTCCTTCACATACATTAAGCTGGCCAGCTTCAACAGTCACCAGAGCTGAAAGGATCTGTCTGCTTTGTTTCTGTAAATTTGAGTAATAAGAAAAAGACAACTACAAAGGAGCTTTAGACATCTTCTTAATTAAAAAAATTCTTATAAAGCACCTTTAAAATTAATCTCAGACAAGTTTACTGCCCTTCACCTGTCCACCAAATAAAACTTAACTAATTTGCCACTGCTTTGTCATTCCAGGCTCATATCCTGAACTGCTTCACAAAATCCCAGCAAGCGTATTTATTTCCATAAATGCAGTCTTTTTAGAATTGATTTCCATCTGCAGGAGGTGTCAGGCCTCCATAAGGGAATACCTTCTCCTTCACAGTGACAAGCACCCACCTGCCACTGTGGCAGGGCTGGGGCGCTGGGGTAGACTTCAGCAGGCCAGTGCTGGGCTGCTTGGAGGTTTGTAAGGTGTAACCCTGCTAAGGGTGTGGAGGTGGTCTTGATCTAAACAAGTGTGAAATCATATATATGCAAAGGTTTTTGCCAAACAGAGCTCGTGCTTAAAGCCCCACAAAGGCATGTAATAGGAAAGATATACATGAATATGATTACAGCAAGTCTGCTTTTATTCTGAGTCTGAAGATGCCAAATGAAACGGCTCACCAGCATGCCAGGCAGGGCTTTGAAGCGATGCTGCCTTCATTTCACTTACAGAGCAAAATGCTGTTGCCACATGATATGCTGCTGTATGCAGCCACCTGTTAATAGGCGGGAATTGAGCCCTAGGTTATTTCTGGTAAATCACCATGAGGAGGCTCACTGTATTCTGGTTTCCATTTTCCCACAGCTTTCTTTACAGATTTCTCCACACCGGCGTGATGGGCGATGTCTGTGTGACGGAACAGCTGGCCAGGATTGGCATCCTCTTGGATTACAGCACCGACAGACTGTTGTTCTTCAACGCAGAGAGAGGACTGGTGCTGTTCGCCATCCAGCATAAGTTCACTGACGCTGCTCACCCGGCCTTTGCCCTGGAGAAGGCTGGGATGCTCACCTTGCGCACAGGGATGGAGCTGCCAGAGTTTGTGAAACACAGCTAGTGCTCTGCTTCACACTGACGGGAAAGCTGACAGCCACAGCGCCAGGGGACAGGGAGGGAAGGAGGGGTGCCACCGAGGGGTGTCTGGTCTTCACCGATGACTGCTGCACACACAGCTCACCCCACATCATCAGTAATTGTAGCTAGTGCTCAGCCACATAATCACCTTGAGCCCGACGAGAAAAATCCACTCCTTCAGATGGAGCGTGCACCTAATGACATACACAGCAGTACTTTCGAGGGGATAAAGAAGTTTTGTTAGATATGAACATTAAAAGGGGATAAATGTACCTTCCTTGTGAAAATAATCATAGTGCTAGCTGTCTTTTTAAAGTTGATGATGAGCTTGTGTATGAAATAAATGCATTTCTCACTGCAATACACGAAAGCCATCATTTCATCATTTGCCAGGGCACTCAAAGCCAGAATCCAAGATTAGGTGTTTGAAAAATGTACAAAAATTTCAGCAACTGAAACATTCTGCAGGTTAATATATCTTATGTTATTGGTTGCCAATTATTTTCTTTAAATGCAAAAATTAAGAAAGCTTGGAAACTTAGAAATCTGCACGTTTGCAAAATGAGTGAATCCCAGACTAGACTTCATATCAGTTATGTAAAGTTTGAGGGTGCAACGCCTACCTAACCTGCTCACAGCAGACTAGCAGACAGCTACCTGACTGTGTCAGAAAATATCTGTGCCTGTGCCTACTCATGAAACACATATATGAGGAAATCTGATAGTAATGGTAGAAGTCTTCGCCTGTGTGTTTCATGCTAGGTTTGTTGTGTAAGTGGTTCTGATGATGAAGGGAACGTTGCCAGGCAGGACTGTAAAGAATAAGTCAAATTGCCAGTGACCTTCCTGTGGATCATCCTTTTTCCACCACTGCTTTTTACGTTTGCACTTACAGATTTGATGCTCCTAATTTCAGGCTTGTGAACATTTTCCTGGCTCTGCCCTGCTCTCTCCTGTCATCTACACCAGAACCAGCACCACAGCAGTGAGGTGTGGTGTTTCAGGGCCACCAAAACAGGCAGGCTAAAACTGCCTGCTGTCAGCAGAGGAACAGGATGCTGAATTTCCCCGTTGGCTTTTTCAAACCATTTTTCTGAGCACTTTCACACATCGGTAGTACAGCTGTCTTCTCGCCTGCCCCAAGGGCTGAACACTCGAATGTCAATGGTGCTGAATTCCAGTGAATGCTGGGGGGAAATTAATCTCCAGGCGGGCAGGCAATGCTTTTCATGCTGTGCCTGCTCTGGAGATTTCTGCCGCAGGGGACTGCGCTGCAGGACTCATTTCTGAGCTCAGCTGAAGAGCTGTACTCCCCTAAGCAAAGCAGATATCAGGAGTCTAACGGAGAGGGTTTGCCTGTGAAGAGAGGACTTAAATGAGTTACAGGGAAGCTTCTGATTTATGCTTAGAGGAGGTGCCTGCTGTTGCTGTTTTATTTCTGCTTTAACACCACCAGGGCATGTACTTGCTGCTTTAGTCCTGCTGCATGCCTGGTGTCCCGGTGGAGCTGCACTCCACTCTGTCACAGCAGGCTCGGGCGGGATGGTTGAGGTGAGATAAACAAGATCCTGTGACCATTTATTTTAAGCAAGAGCTGTTTTTGGCATTTCAATTAAAGACTGCCAGTTCTGAGTCCCTGCCAGGGAGTCTGGGGAATGAGAAAGCAAGGTTGGCTCAAGCAAGGGTTTTGTAGAGGTGTGCAGGGTTTTGAGAGAAAGGTCCAGGATTAACTGGGAAAGAAAGACAAAGAAGGTATCGGGGGTAGTGTTACGATGAAAGCTGAGGAGGAGGAGGCAGAAAGCAGGCTGGAAACTCACACAGAGTGGACAGTGATGAACCAGAAGGCAGGTCAGTGCTGTTGGCAGGGTACATTCCCCAGGCTCCCAATGCCAGGGAGCTCATCAGAGCTTTGGCTGTCCCCACAGTCTGATGTAGTGCTTTGAACTAAACCTGAAAAATCACAGCTTTGGGGCAATTACCTGTGCTCTCCTTGCCCTGGTCCCTGCTGTCCCAAGCATGGGATTACATCATGGACACCAACATGATGTATTGTCAAGGTGACAGCCAGTGAGAAGAAGGGCAAAATTAAATTAAATTAATTGGATGGCTTTTTCAGTGAAGGCAAGAACCAATTGCTGTGCCAAAGGTAACTGCATATTAATAGGTAGCGGTTATGACATGAAAAGCCAAGGCTTCATCTGTTGCTATGCGTTATTACTCAGGTACTACTGTAACATTTGAGCTTGGCAAAATGTTTTTATTTGAGCCACCTCATTCTTAGAAATATTTGGTTCAGTCTGAAAAATGGTCTGACTGCTTTCTTACAAACTTTCGTGTAAGGTTCAGCTTTTAGATTGGGCAGTATCATGAAGTGCATTTACTGTTTATGTGAGAGCTGCATACATTATTTGAAATTGAAAATGTCGCTCAAAGAATCTAAATAGTACTGATTTGAATGTCTAAGTCTGGTCTGCATTAAGCTATACTAGATAAAGAAATGCCTAGAGAGAGCATCTTGTTTGGAGAGATGGAACAAAGTGCACAGTAACTGAAAAACAACATGCAAGAGTTGAGTATTGGAAGAAAATTCATATTAGTGAGGAAAGCAGGTCCTGGAAGCCACAGTTAAACTGCTAGGACTTATTATACGTGATACAAACTGTTCCATCCTTGGAAAGCCTAGAAATACCTCTGCTGTGATCTTTTACTTGCCTGTTGACCACGAAATGACACCAAGTTCAGGAATTCAGTTTCCAGAGGGTAACTGTCCACAAATGCTCAAATGTACAGTGCAGTCCATATGACCTTACTTTCAGATGAATTGAGACTTCGAGGCTTGTCATATCCATTTTTTGGTCTGGCAATCATAGTTCGTAACGATATACTAGAAGAGAAACACAAAAAACTTCCAGTCACTCTATTTTTTTTTTTTTTTTGCATGTGATGGGTTTAGCATTTAAAAATACCTTAAAAATGGTGTGAGTTAATTTTCAGCAAGGGTTGTTAGTAACTAAGACTTTGTGCAAGTGTTGACAGTGTTTTATGTATGTGTACACAGTCTGATCATCATTCCATGCTTAGAATTGCATAGAAATACATTTTAAGAGATACACAAAGAACTGCAAAAGAATTCACCAGTAATTTGGGGGTTATTTTCACCCTCAAAGTACAAAAGCTGATGCCTAACACTGTAAATACATTTCATCAAAAGGAACGATTTATTTTTACTTCAGCAGGTTTTAGATTAGGCTCGTAAACCCTTGTGCACTGGGATAAGAATATAGGCCTGGCTGTAAGAAGAGAAACATTAATTTCTACTGTCAAAATAGTGCTGAACTGGAATATTGCTAGTATCAGTAGTATTGATCCATGAACCTCACTTAGATCTTTCTGCTCCAGAGAGAGTTTGATGCTTCCATGCAACATCAGGCAGAAGAACTTGGCAAACCACATCACATGCATGCAGCCACAACTTTGCTCTTGCCCTAGCTCTTTTCGAAAGAGAAATGTCGCTGAAATTTAACTTATTGTACTGGAAATGGTCTAGTAATGCCTTACATTAGAAATAGATCAAAAATCTATGGAACTTAATTACATGTTATCACTAAACCTGTTACAAGACATAGACCTAGTATGGCACAGTACCGATAAATTGTTGCTAAATCCACAGTACTGTGATATTGCCCATGATATACATGTGAAATACGATTTCTATTAGCACTGCAGGGTTTTTAATAGATATATAAAGATGGATTTACGAATAAAATGAAATTATGATGTTTTTGAATCCACCTCATTTCAGGATAATACATAGCACCTCTGCTATTTTGATGTATAATTGGATATGAAAAATCACATTCTGTGGTGGAATCATGGTTACATTATTGTCATTTTGTTGATGGATTTAGAAGCTTGGTATGCTCAGGTAGTCATGCAGCCAGCAAGGAAGTGAGAGCATCCTTTCCACTTCCAGCTATGTGATGTACAAGGGGGATTGAACTAGAAAAGTACCTTCATTTTTCATGTTGAGTTCGTCCAATTTTATACTGTAGTGGAAAGTAGCACTTGATGACCAGAAACGACGGCACGGTGCAGTTCATACAGGAGCATAACCTGGAAGGGAATGGAGCAGGTGTCCATCCCAGACCTGCAAAGATTTTGTCAACAGTTAGAAAATGCACCATTTCAAGTGCAGTTCCACTGTGGAAAATACCTGTGCAGAAACGACACCTTCCTTTTCAGGACTTGTATTACAGAGACACTGCGTTTCTAAATCATGCTCTTCCCAAGCCTGAAGGAACAGAGGTGCAAGCAGAGGTGGAAGCCACCCATAGCTTGTCATACACTGTGAATGCAGTATTCAGCGGAATTTCAGCCTGCCAGACTGTCACTGCACTGCTGAGAGGGGATGGATGAAGAGCTGCACCTCAGCCACAGCAGGAGACAACTGGCTTCTACGAGCAGGCAAGAAGCCAGTGTGGCTTCAACGCTGGGGCTGGCAAAAGGACACCTTTTTCTGAGCATCCCTTTATATAGCTCAGCCTCCTGATGGTGTAAAATTCTCCCTCACACCAATTAATGAGCCTGGCTCTGAAGACACACCACATATGTAGTCCCACAACTCTTATTTTCATATTCTCCATGAAAACTACATTTTGAGGTAAAATTAACACAGATTAGTAACAAGTACAAGTTAATCCTAAATACTTTGTAGTAAGGGAGGGAGCTTTACATGCTACTCCAACATACCCATTGCTGTTGGTGCCCTATGCTGGCTACCATTATCATTCTCTTTACCCATGAAGGTGCTTTTTTTGGCTGAAGTATATTAATAAAAAATTATGTGCAAGATGTGCAACTAGCAATGTAAATAACTATTAAATGACTGCTAGTGCTCAGGAAGTAATCTGCATCAGTATTAACGTACAATGTGAGGGTTTTCCTTTCAAAGCAAAGAATGCGTGTTGAGATATGTAAAGAGTTTTCTGTGGTTCAGTCCCAGCAGAACTACACAGGAACACAAACTAATAGCCTGCCCAGGTACAGAAAGAGCATTACTCTCTAGAGTACAAAAGCAGATTCTGGAAGTTAAACAGGGGCATTTCTTGGTGGTTAAATAAAAATGACAAACTAACTCACTAACTAAATAAATGAAAGCCCATTTGTCACTGCGTCCCAAATTAAAAACTGCATTTGGTTTGCTCAAGGCCATATACTTCTCTTATATGCTTCTCCAACAGGAATTGATGCTATGTTCTGTGATTGCAATGTGACAAGATTAAGCTGTGCTGCATGGCACTGCAGTTGCACACGTTCAGTAAGTTCAGTGGAGCCTGAATAGGCTGGTCTTGCTGATTACATATGACTCATTTGGCAATTAAAGAGCAATAAATCACACAATTCCTTGAAGTGTGGAATCCCTAGGGCATCTACATATCCATGGTGGAAAAATGCCATCAGCTTTCTTCCAGTTATTCTTCCATGGCTGCTGGACCCTGGAAAATGCTGCGGAAGGAGCATGGCAGAGTGCATCTGAACAGTTCTTCTGCTGCAAGAAATGTTCATGCTGGAAGGGCTCACTTTGGGCCTTAATCATGCCTGATGTACATCTTCTGCTTGAGTTAACAGCATAAAGGTAGGCAGGCAGGTCAGGTTGTATTCTGTTTATGAGGGGAAAACAAAACAAAGCAAAAGGTTCCTCTTCCCCATTGCGCTGTAAGGAAGCGTTTATTGTTCTGCTACTGAAAGCATGCTTTCCAACTGCTTTGTAGTACATTCCTCACCTTCAAAAAAATAGCAGGATCTCTGCTAACAGCAAAATGAGTTACAAGAAATCCCAAACAGTTATACAGAGCTCTGTCTTTATCATCCCTTTTGGAAGTGTTGTGTAAACACTAGGCATAATTTAAGATCTTCACATTAGTGAAACTCTTCCCTTAATTAATATAGTTTTGATCTTGAGTTAAGTGGGTTGGCTTTAGCTTTCTAAGCTTAAAATAGTTATCTGCCTTGCGTTTTAAGTTGGTACACATGCTCCGTGCATATACAGTCTTGAAACTGCAAAGCAGCTCTATCATCTGCAGTGCAGTGGTCATGGAGTGCACTAAAGATTGTGAAGGAATGGGTTAAAGGAAAAGACATTGTGGCTGTAACCCTCAAAAGGATAATAACAAATCTACGACCAGCACCACCCATGTGTAGACAGCAGGACACTAGTGCAGCGAAGCGAAATCTTGGAGATGTTATAGAGTTGTAACCCAAGGAGGATGTGAAAGCAGGCTTTTCCTGTACAAAGAAAGGGTCGAATATGCAAGAGAGACATACTGGATATTAGGATGAGGGACTTGTTTTTGTCAACCTGTAAGAGACATGTAACAGCACATCTGACTCCTCTTTTTGATGTGCAGTTAATAGACTACATATCAACACAGTGGACTGCATATGTACACACAGGAAAAGCAAATGTTATATCAGACTTGTGGCACTGAAATGAATCCAGAGTGATGGTTCCCATACTGCAGCTTGACATAGCCTGGCTCCTTGGATACCCCCAGCAGCTGAGAGCTGTGGAACAGCCATCCGTGATGCACTGCCTGCTTCAGCTGAGGCTGCCAGCTTGTAGACAAAGGAGAATAAAACTGCAGTTGAGGATGACAGCGAGAGGAAAGACAGGTGCTGCCAGCAGGGCCAGTTTCCTCAGGACTGCCATCAAGGGGGCAGCCAAAAAGGACCATGATGCTGAAGTGCAGTTGCATTTTCTTAGCCCTACAGAGATGCACCAGAGCAAACTGTTAATGAGACTGCTTCGTAAGGAAATTCTTGAGTTGCTGTGTGCAGCTAACACCCTGTAATCTCTTCTATGACCTTCTGCATTCTCTCCAAGGTGGGGAAGGTGCTTGTGCCACTAATCCAGGCCAGCTCTGGTGTGGCACAGGAGTATACATTATACCATCCCTCCTGAATGATGCTCGCTTGGATAGCAAGGACTGTTTGGTTGGCTTACCAGTGTGGTAAGCGTACCGACAGTCACCCAATATCTTGTTCAGTCCTACCTACCTTTCATGGATTAGCCAGTACATGATTGCTTTTTACTTTTAAAATATTTGTACTCCACTTGTAGTGTCCTTGCATCCACCAAAAGTAATATCTACAAACAGTAATATCTACAAGTAAGCCATTGCAAGTATCACATTTTCTCTCTCATTTCTCCTGCAGCCTGTGGTGACAGCACTGATCTCTAGTTTAGCAAGTGTCTAATTCAGTGACTGCTGCAGTGTGAGAAGCACTCTCACTTTCTCCTACTTCAGTGTACAGAGTCAAAGTATGCATGTGTGGGAGTACATCAAGCAAATATGGCTTCACAAGAAGGACTGACAAGTTTTTAAAATACTGCTTTCTCTGATCTCACTACTGGAGTGACCTTGGTGTCCCTGATGAGTATTTGGACACTTTTATGCCGCCACACCAGTTCTTGTAACTGCGGTTGTGAGGAGAGGAAAAGTATTCCGTTTTCAGAAAAATGGGCTGTGTGGAACTCCCAGGGAAAGCAGCAGAAGACAGGGTAATGTTTCTGATGTGCACATAATTCCACGTTACTCAGTAACTCAAATTAGATGGGTCTACATCTTTCATTATATATGCTGCTTTGGAAAACAGTGTCTTTTCCTCTTGAATCCCAAAGACCTACCAGTCTAAGAGCTCCGTCACCAGAATCACAGAACGGGTGAGGTTGGAAGTGACCTCTGGAGATTATCTTGTCCAACATCTTTGCTTAAGCAGGGCCAACTACAGCTGGTTGCCCAGGACAATGCCCAAGTGGCTTTTAAAGGTCTCCAAGGACAGAGATTCCAGCAGTTCTCTGAGCCATCTGTATCATTGCTCCACCATCCTTAAGGTGAAAAAGTGTTTCTGATGTTTCCTGCCTCTCAGCCATGAAAGTGTTTGGGGCTGGAGGATCTGGGCTGCTGTTGTAGGAAGTGTCAAAGAAAGGCTCAGCGGGCTGTGGCTGGAGGATGACAGCAGCCGTTTGGGTGCAGAGGTGCTGACAGGAGGGCCCAGCAGGGACAGGGCTGTCAGCATGGCCTCTGTCCATGGCACACAGCTTCACAGGTCTCCTGGACAGGTGGTCCGGCTGGTGGTCAAGACACTTCAGACAGGTCTGCCCCAGGGACTGGAAGGGGCAGGTGGGAAGGCTGGATGGCGTGCCTTGCAGTGGCTTGTGCTTTGCGTTTTGAAAGAAAGATGCACTGAAAAGCTTCTGGATCGTTACTCGATTTCTATAAAGACGATCAGCCAGGCTCTCAGTGGCAGGTTGTTGTAGAGGATGGGCCCATCAGCCGGGCTGGTTGGGTGCTTCTCTGCAGTTGGTTTGGTGCAGGTCTTGGAGGACCCTGGAGCTGCATCACCTGCTCCCCTCGGTCCCTCCACACAGGCCCCTTCTCCCAGCGATGAGCTCGTTGTTGTTGTGCCTTGGGCACAGGTGGTAGGATCACTAGGAGGACCTGCTGCACACCCTCTGCCCGGCCATGGCCCTCTGCTGGTGGGCAGACATGCCGGCCACGTTCTCCCAGTGGCCCTCATCCGCCCTCACCCCGTGCAGGACGTGGCCGAAGGGCAGAGCAGGCAGGCAGCAATGTGGGGCCCGTTGCCAGAGGCAGCTGAAGCAGAAGGTGTGGAGGCAGGCATCAGTGTAGGCTGCGTTGTCCAGGCAGAAGGGGCAAGTGCCATCTGCTGCTGCCTCTCACCACCCTAGCCACTGCAGCTGGGTGTGCTGGCCATCTCAGCAGAGCCACCATTCTGCACAGCCTCCTCACCACCCGCGTCCGTGTCCTGTCAAGAGACAGCTTCAAAGTGCCTGAGCTTTGCTGGTGCTGGGAGTGGAACAGCAAAGAAAGCCCAAGGGAGTGGTGGGAGAGGGGAGGTGAGTGGCTCCTGAAGGGTCTCCTTTTGGGCTGAGGAGTGGTAGCAGCAGAAGCAGCCCCATGGGACTACATCCCCTGACCCGCTTGGCTACCCCAGACACACTGCCCCTGTCCAAGACCTCCTGCTCCCTCTGCCCTGCTCAGGTGCCTGAAGGATGTGGTCAGAGAAGGCAGAAGAACTGGCTGGGAGTCTTCGGTGGTGCCCATAGCCCCAGCAGAGCAGCCATGTGGGATACATAGCACCCCCATCCACTGAGGTTCTGCACAAAGGCAGCACTCCAAGTGGAGGTCCATGTCCTAGCAGATCACCAGGGCCCCCAGAGCCTTTTCTGTGTACCTGCTTTCCAGTCAGTTAATCCCCAGCGTATATGGTTGCTTGTTCCTCCCCAGGCACAGGACTTTGGACCTCCCCTTGTTGACGATGTTCCTTTCACCTCATTTCTCCACTCTCTCAAGGTCCCTCTGGATGTCAGCCTGATTTCTAGCGTATCAGCTGCTCCTCCCAGTTTTATGTCACCAGCAAGCTTGCTGGGGATACACTCTACCTCATCATCCAATTTATTAATACAAATGTTGAACAATATTGGACCCAGTACTGAGCCCGGGGGTACACTGCTAGTTGCCATCTTCCAACTAGACTTCATACCATTGATCACCATGCTGAATCCGCCTCCCTAAGCTCTCAACAAAACTCTCCTCTCTAGCCCCTTGAGAAAGAAATATTTTAAGCTGCTGAAGTAAAATTAGAACTATAGAATGGAAACTTTGCATGGAATCACATCTCAGTGGGTTGTTTGAGCTTCACCATGACATTCTGGTGAGGTAGATCCACAAGATTTTGTGGAGGTCTGATGCCCACATAGTTACTGCTTAGCAACAAAGAGCTTCAGAAGAAAGCAAATCCTTCGCAGCCTAGGAATTGGTTGCTGTGACTTCTATCCAGGAAGGAGGAGGCGAGCTAAAACTGTAAAGTGAGTGGCTTTCAGCACATTCGTCTCCAAGAAGATACCAATGGCTTTATTCCTCACACCAAGATCTATGTCACTATCTGAACTAAGCACAGCTCAGAGCCAGCTGCTGCCTTGCAGATTATCCTGGTGTGCTGGGGACACGAGGAAGACTCACCTCTTTCCTCAATCAGATTATTGCTTATAAGTCTGCAACAGGACTTCTGCTGTCAGAACCCAGGCCGTTCTGAAAGTCTGCCTTCTTTTGTATGCTTCAATTAAGTTTATTCATTTCCTCAGTCCAGGTAGCATTAGCCCAGCCTTGAGAAATGCTGGCCATGCACCTAGTGGGGAGCTGGGGCCAGCTGAAGGTCGTGCTTGCTTGGTGCAGCAGTGATCTGACCCCTCACCTGTAAAATTCCCACAGGAGACCTGCTCCATAAGGTGCAGTGTCTACCGATCCTCTTCCAGGGTTCTTGAACTTGCCTTGCAGACAGGCAGATGAAGGAAAGCAGCAATTGCTGAGTCAGACTGGGAGCAGTGGTTATTTTCCAGTGAGCAACGGACATGTCCAGAGATTTTTAACGCAGTCCATTCAGAGTATGCTCCAGCTGCAGCACCACTGGCAAAGAGACACTTGACCTGTGTTATCAATACTCCCTGAAGGTGGACTCTCACTGATACTTTGCCAGTCTTCTGAAGAGTAAAGAATATGTGTTCTTTCTCTCTTATCGCTCCTTTCCCTGCCATGAAAATGAGATGGCGTATACAAAGAGGAGACAAAAGGAAAAAATGTGCTTCTCATCTGTATTTCAAATGTTGTCTATGTTAAAAACTGACTCTAAATATCCCAGCATCTGAGCATTTTTTCTGTCGTTTTCATCACCCTTTAATGGTCCATTCTAATGTGCGATTTACATTGCTCTGCCACTTCTTAGGGTTCATTCTGTAAATGTTAAGAAGTTGCCTTGGCGTTCCTTCTATAAATATTAAGGCAGTCTTAACCAGCATCTTATATGGTCTCTGTGGCAACATTTCAGTGCTATTTTTAGGCCCACAATCTTGAAGGCTGGTGTGCAGAATTCATCATCGCTTTGCTCTAGGAGGTTCTCTTGCCCAGTAAGTTTTCAAATTCTGTAACCTTGTCTGCCTTGGTATTCCTTGTGGCCCCAGACTTTTTCCTTGTGCCAAATGTAAATGCTCCTTGCTATGATATAAACAGTGACCTTTCTCACAAGTGATATAAAGAAAGATATACTTCCTTCCAGTTTGCAGATCTTTTTTTTACATTAGTATGTCTCTGCTCAACCTTTTCCTTGCTTAAATTAATTTTTTTCCTGTTGTCTCAGGTGTTATATTTTCCACACTTCTGAGCAGTGTCTTTTCCACCTCTGGATGTTCTCTGTCTGGTTTGCTCCTTTTGTGTATTGTTTTGGTTTGGTTTGATTTTTTTTTCCTGACATCTACTGCCTATTGCAAGAATTGGAGGGCATCTAGTACTGGGTCAAGACCATTTTTTCCTTAAGTCTTACTTATGCTTATGTACTCCCATAAAATGTTTGCCTTTTGTCCAATAGCACAATGCTGTTCAGCTTATGGCCCAGTGAAACCTACAGAGACATTCCTGAAGTACTGCTGCAAAACAAATTGTTCCCATCCTGTGTGTAACTATATATTCTTACCTAAATTCAGAATGTTTGTTCCTGTTCTTCAGGATTTTCACCCTATTCCTTCTGTTAGGATAATCAGCCTTGTGTCACCGTGACTGTCATCAGGCTCTTGTGTAGGCTCCTGCTCCAGCATCCAAGCCATGGAAGTTGCTCTGGAAAAGCAGTGGACCACAAAAGCTCTCCTGGCCTCCACTTTCTGCTTCTTACAGTAATCCTTCCTCCATCTGGTTATTCTGGAGATGAGAAACACGTATTTTCCAATGAATAATTTATAAATAATAGGGTTTTTTTCAATAATCCTTTTTTTTTGCTGTTTGTGGTCACCTCTTGTCCATAAGGGGGCAATATATGGCAAGAAGAACAGAAGAGCTGAACTGTGCAGGAAGTGCTGTCAGGACACAAGTTTGGCTGTATCTTTGCTTTTCCCACTGGAGTGTCTGTTTTTCATCATTAGAGAAGGAGTTTGATGGATCCTAACCACTGTTGTTGTTTTCAAAAACAATATTATGGCTGATGGCTGTAGAGAAACTCATTCAACTTTGCATAGATATGGCCTTTGATTGGGATAGTTATGCTGTATTTGCCGTTCGCTTTCCTGTAGAGGGTGAGAAAAAATTATTTGTAAGAAAATAGGGCAATATTTTTGCTTTTCTAGTATATCAAGAACTAGTACAAAAATATTGTTTAGCTGGAGATATACAATTCTGGAAAGAGAAGTTTATCAGAAATGGATGGGATTACAGGAGGAATATTCTCTCAGTGGTATTAGAAGGGAAATCGAGATCAGCTCCCTGGCAATTCATCCACTTTTATGGTCTCATAGCAGTGCCATGTATAGAACTGGAAGAGAGAAAGATAGTTTTCCAGCTCACATGTGACTTTGCCACTCTTGGATCAGCCTGATCCCTCACATAAAATAAAGAAGCCTTGTGGCCAGGTGTCATCAATACCCAGCAGTTGGGATTAGCCAGAAGACGATGTTCCAGCCATATCCCATTTCCTTCACCTGTGCCGCAGCCTTGGAGTGGGACACAGCATCGCACGGCCAACAGCACTCTCTGTGTGTCGCACCCAGGGTGTCTGCCTGGGCTAGGCACAGCTTGTCGTTTTTTTGTGGTACAAAAGTGGTAGTGTGTCACAGGGATGTGCACTTGCAGAATCAGTTTACATCGTTCTCTGCGAGACGACAGCAGTGATCATTCCCTGTCCTGAAAAGCATGTAGTATATGATATGCAAGAAAAGACACTGCGTAGTTGTTCCAGAAGGGAAATTATACGGAGGATGCCCCAGCAGTCTCACTATCTTTTCTGTTAGACACAGACTGAAAGATCTGAGGAATAAGTCAGTATTCTACCCACCTGGGACCAGTTACTGTGAACTGGAGGCCAGGAATTGTGCCTGTGAAGCGAGTGCCTAATAGGCTTTGGTTGGTTCCAGCTGCTGTCATCTGAAAGTCCACTCTGGGTGAACTGTACTATTTAAGTATTTAAGTATTTTGGTGGTGTGGTAATGTTTCTGAATACATGCCAGGAACAGTAGCAAAAAATACCTTCACTATGCTAATGACTGAAGTCATTAGCTTCTACAGAGGCCAGCTTCCCAATATCATTCAAATACCAGGCAGTCTGAGTCAGTCCTGATCATCTCTTTGGGAAAACAAATTCGCCTCTTTGCTGAAAAATAGCGTCCGAGAGGAGTGACCTCACAATCACTCTGCTATTTCACGGGGCTGGTGATCTTGCTGTGGAGTGTAGCACATCTTCTTGAGATCTGAGATGGGCCACCTGGCAGCCAACTCGTTTATGCCTCAATGCTGCAGGTGCATGAAAAGATATTTTATTCTCCAAGATGCCATCCTTTCTACTCTGCACAGCCTAAACCTCTTTCTCTTCTGTGTTTCTCTTCCTTTCTAGGCAGCAGCAGTCACCACCAGTGGAACTCTGATTTATTTATCCTTTCGACTTTCCTCTTATGTCACCTGCCATTAAAAATCTCAGAAAATCCAGGCCAGGCTCTGTTCTGACAGAAGCTGAGCCCTTGGGAAGAGATGGTGGATTCGTATTTGTACTGCCTATCCCGAACATTTAGCCCCAGCAAAACGTTATGTAGGCAGTTGCTGCTTCTGCTGCTGCTACCTGCAGCTGCTGCTGTAGGTAGGTGGCTTCACATACAGCGACACGCATGTCCCTGCCTCCCACCAGGACCTGAGAGGGTGGGAGTCAGGACACCTTTGTGTGGCGTTTTGTGGAGCACCCCCACCACACTGCCTCTGCTGTGCCTGCAGCAAGCCGAAGCAGAATGAACGCTGAAGGACTCGGATCCAAAGCTGTATTCTTAACCTCTAAGTGCATACAGTCTCCCTAAATGGCCACACAACTCATCACTTCAACACACTCTCTGACATTTAATACCAAATATATCTTTACAACGAGAACTAACAAGAAAATTAAGAAAAGGGAAGAGTGAGACCAAGAGATTTAAAATTCTAAAACTAAAAAGATTTCTCTCTTATGAATTTGATAGGCAGAACAGATGGTCCTCATAAAAAAAGTTCAGGCAGAAGAAAGGAGCCTAGAGTGAGTCTTTATCCTGCTCCCATTACACTGGGATCACGAGCAGCTGAAACGCAAATGCAACTGATTATTCTGTTGAATAGTGATGTCCATCCTTCAGTGGTTCTGTCTGCAGCTTGACCAGTTTTTGGTTGGTTGGTTTGGAGTTTGTTTTGTTTTTAATTAAGAGTTCCTTCCCCCCCCCTGCAGTAACCATTGTGCAACAAAATCGCATTATGTGACACTGAAACACACTGTCAGTTGAAAACATTATCTGGTCTTCTAAAGATACCTTTTAATTAATAATGCATTTCTGCAAGCGCTAGACAATTTCTCTGTAATGATGTTTGTAATGGGATTGTTCTTTGAGTAAAGCAGTGAAGAAGAAAAAGCAAATAGTAAGATCTCTTGTTTTATTGACCCTAAAATATATTCTGTTTCCAGCCTTCCAGACAATTGCTTAGCAGGTCAGTGTGCTTCTCAACAGCTGAATTGTTCTTCTCCAGAGATTGTTCTGTAAAGCTCAGTTGTTGTTAACTAAAACCTTAGCTTCCAAAATGTAAAACAAATCAAAAGCGGTTTCACCTGAAAGAAATTATTTGTCAGCTTCAAAACCCTAATATTTATCTTTCCTCCCTGTCAATGATGCACAAGTGGCAACTGAAGAGCCAGTAATTCCTTCAACTCTCTGCTAAACTTTTCTCGAAGTTAGTGCGCTACCTGCCCTGGTGGGGACCACAACATTTGTTACAAAAACAAACCATCTTGTCTTCTTTTATTTCTGTGCTCGCAATTCTCTTAAGCTGCTTTCTGGTCACCTGGGAATCATTTTGAAAGCAGAAGCCAAGCAAGTAGTTCTCCTGTGGTACATTTTTATTTCACGTAATTGGGTTATTAGCAATTTATGCTGGTCTCTCGCCGTTCTTCCATGGCAGGCCTGTGACAGTGTATTTACAAGAAGGGTTGCTTCTAGAACTAACATTCAAAGCCCACTTCAGATTGCACTGGTTAAAAACTTAATGTTTACCAGATGTCAAAGGAAGAATATTTGAAGGCATTTCCTCCTAAAAAAAGGTTTGGACTCTCCATTTCACAAATCAAAGGTTGCTTTCTCCAAGCAAATGCTTTCTGTTCTACCTTTGGTACTATGTTTTGTACGTTCCCTTCAATTTTTTTCATTTGGCAGTACTGTAATTACAGGCCAGCCATGGACATGTGTTCAACTGAGGCAAAGTACAGAGACTGAAGCACAAGAGTCTCGTTGAATTTTCCAGAATTTTCATCCTGTTCTTTAAGTCTAAAAATTCAGAGGAATGACATGGTTCTGCTTTTTCTAATTGCTTCTGAGCCATTGATCACAGTCATTTTAAAAGGGAACAAACCAGAACAAGTTCATTCTAATCACATTACTAACAGGAGAAAGACCTCACAGTTTCACCTAAAGGGGCATCTGACAAATTCAGACTGCAGCCGTTACAGGAACAGCCATTCAGAAACTGTTCCTCTTTTCTGCAGAGTAGTCCTCCGATCACTTATATCTCCTTTCTGCCATTGTAAGACCTTGACTCTAGTATACTAGCTTCTGCTTTATCCCCTTGTCAGTAGCAGACAATATATTCCTACATGTTCACATACCAAATGTAGTGGGACCAACAGGCAGTACAATAATATTAAACTATGAAAAAGTATTAGGAAGCATCCTATTAACAAGAATATTTTCCCCAAGGCAGAGCTAGAGGAATCTGGCTTTTCTGAAGAACAGCTTCTGCACATCTGTGGTTTTCATCCTTCGGCTGCTCCAAATACATGTCTGAAATGGGTCTTTGTGCTAGAAATGAAGTATTCAGAAACTGTACTTTGAAACATTATCACAGAAAGTTTCTGTATACTACAAAAGTTCCCTCCCTGTATACATACTTGCTGCTGTTACTTCTATGTGATAATTCTGCGTGAGGAAAGACCATTTTTGTAATTAGAGTTGAATAAAAATAACGCTTGAATGTGAAAGATATTTGCTGGTTTTTAGAACACTTTGATTTCTGGAAACAGACCACCTGCTGCATAGGACCCTTAAGTCTCCTAGCTAATAATTTTCTCTCCACTTGGACTAATTTTAACTATTCCCACTTGAAAGTTTTAATGGTTTCAGCCACCTACTGCCTTAACTCAACTTTTCTAGACCCTCTCTAGCAGTCTGCCTGTTCATACATATGAGGATTATAAATAGTTTTATTTGGAAACGGTCACTGGAGATGGAGGTGGAGAGACAGGAATCATCTGAGAGTAAATAGATTGTTAATTCCCTTCTGAGCACTGAGCTGCTGATTCACTCCCAATCAGTTCCCACACAGCCTGGGCTGAGTCAGCCCAGAGGGTGTTGAATAGTCAAGAGCAAAGACGATTCACAGGATAATGGTTCTGCAAAGACCAAAACAGAAAAGTGATTCAGAAGGGGGAACTAAAAGAAGAAAAACACATGCTGGAGAGAGGGGAAATTTAAAAAAAAGGGAATTAAAAATAGACAAGCAACCCCTATGCTGCCAGATCTGTGTGGGAAACAAAGGTGTTCAGAGGGCTTAGAGAAGAAACAGAGGTGAATGGAAGGAAAGGATTGGATGGAAGAGAAGAAAAGACATTAAAAACTAAAAATAGTATCAGAGTGAAATCATCAGGAGAGAGCCAAAAAGGAAAAACGGTGTAGGCAGAAAATGGGCTCAGAGCAGGGACACACTTCCAGGTGCGTCTCAGCCTGACTTCCCATTCACGTAAGCATGCACATAAAAGCTTGCATCTATGAATGTCATACCATACATAATCACAGAACGGCTGGGGTTGGAAGGGACCTCTGGAGATCATCCAGTCCAACCCATCTGCTAAAGCAGGTTCACTTAGAGTAGATCACACAGGAATGTGTCCAGGAGGGTCCTGAATGTGTCCAGAGAAGGAAACTCCACAGCTTCTCTGGGCAGCCTTTTCCAGGGCTCTGGCACCCTCAAAGTAAAGAAGTTTTTCCTCATACTCAAATGGAACCTCCTGTGCTTCAGTCTGTGCCCGTTGCCCCTCATCCTGCCATTGGGCACCACTGAAAGGAGTCTGGTCCCATCCTCTTGATGCCCACCCTTCAGATATTTACAAACATCAACAAGATCCCCTCTCAGCTTTCTCTTTCCCAGGTTGAACAAACTCAGCTCTCTTAGTCTGTCTTCATGAGAAATATGCCCCAAACCCCTAATCACCTTTGTAGCCTGCTGCTGGACTCCCTCCAGTAATTCCTTTTCCTTCTCAAACTGAGGAGCCCAGAACTGGGCACAGAACTCCAGATGTGGCCTCACCAGGGCAGAGTAGAGGGGGAGGAGAACCTCCCTCGACCTGCTGGTCACACTTTTCCTAATGCACCCCAGGATACCGTTGGCCTTCCTGGCCACAAGGGCACATTGTTGGCTCATGGTCAACCTGTTGTCGACCAGAACTCCCAAGTCCTTCTCTGCAGAGCTGCTTTCCAGAAGGTCCACCCCTAACCTGTACTGCTGCCTGGGGTTATTCCTCCCCAGGTGCAGGACCCTACGCTATACATATCCTTGGGGAGGAAATAGCTGAAGTAAGGCCCTACAGTCAAGGACTTCTCAGCCTTTACAGATCAAAGACCATGAGATAGAAAAATAAAAAAGGTTCATATGAGAAATGGGCACTCCAGAGATAAATGAATGTATCAGGAAGGACATTCACACAGATTAAAGCCAGGCTTTTCCCCTTTAGTTTCCTGTCAATTCAGTGAAGAGGGTGAAGCTCCTGATCTGGATGCTCTGAATCAACGTACGGGACATTTCCACAACCTTTAGTTGCTCTGTTGCTTCAAAAACTGCCCTAAGCTTCCTCAGTCCTCATACTGCAGTTCTCTTAAAGCTCAAGCTGAGTGCTGCAGCCTCTGAGTGTCCTTGGGCTCAGGACAGAGACTTGTTGCACCAGAGAGTGTCTTGTATCACACCTTGTGCAGGAGCCTTCCCTCCTTGCACTTTGTTTGTACGAAAGGCAAGTAGCTGCGACGGTGCTACACCTCCCACAGCAAAGAGCTCTTTGCTTGTATTCAGCACTGCTGAATATACATTCTGACACAGGAATACATGCTCTGATTTCCTTCGAATTGAAGTTTCTTATTTTAAAACAGTTTTTATGTATTATTCAATATATTCATCAATGACTTGGATGAGGGACTAGAGTGCACTATCAGCAAGTTTGCTGATTACACCAAGCTGGGAGGAGTGGCTGACACGCCAGAAGGCTGTGCTGCCATCCAGAGAGACCTGGACAGGCTGGAGAGTTGGGTGGGGAAAATTTAATGAAATATAACAAGGGCAAGTGTAGAGTCTTGCATCTGGGCAGGAACAACCCCAGGTTCCAGTATA
>VWYH01010448.1:47529-74850 GCA_013399365.1 Pampusana beccarii | reverse complement strand
GCAAGAAAGATGATGAAGGGAGTGGAGCATCTCCCGTATGAGGAAAGGCTGAGGGAGCTGGGTCTCTTTAGCCTGGAGGAGACTGAGGGGGTGACCTCATTAATGTTTATAAATATGTAAAGGGTGAGCTTCACGAGGATGGAGCCAGGCTTTTCTCGGTGACAACCAATGATAGGACAAGGGGTAATGGAATCAAGCTGGAACACAAGAGGTTCCACTTAAATTTGAGAAGAAACTTCTTCTCAGTGAGGGTGACAGACACTGGAACAGGCTGCCCAGGGAGGCTGTGGAGTCTCCTTCTCTGCAGACATTCAAACCCACCTGGACACCTTCCTGTGTAACCTCATCTGGGTGTCCTGCTCCGGCAGGGGGATTGGACTGGATGAGCTTTTGAGGTCCCTTCCAATCCCTAACATTCTGTGATTCTGTGATACTGTGATACTGTGATACTGTGATACTGTATTTAACCTTCACTAGTTTAAGAAGGCCATAGGGAAAGCTTGTCAACAACAGGACAGAAGCAGATTGTTATCAAGAGAACATACTGACTTGCATCTGGCAGATTTAATGCACAGTAATGGTTAAAATTTTGGCACAAATTAATAGTATTGATCCCAAAGCTTGAGGACAAGCACTTAAAGGCATGTCCCTGGATACGTCACTATTGTCTGTACAGAGCTGTATGGATGATGTAAGGCTCCCTTGACCAAGACGCCTAAGTTAGAAGTGTGTTTTCCCAGAGATGTGTGCGGACTGAGTGGAAAGAGGCAACAGCTGAGAAGATAATTCAGCTTTCAGTTCAGCCAACTTGTCCTCTGCGGGTTCCCTCCCACCCCTTTGGTGAGTCGAAGAGCACAGGTATTCCCACCCTCATCACCTCAGCCAGATGGCTGAAGACAAGAGGGGATGAGTCCAAGTCTACATCCCCAATTTAAGCACTAAGATAGGTGTTCAAGTGAGATTATGCAAGTTCCTCCAAGAGTCTATTGATTACTCATGTGTGAAAACAAGTAACGATGATGTGAATGTTTGCATAAAAATTAATCCCACCTCATTCCTCTGGGGAGCTGAGATAGACTCAGAATTGCATCTGAGCCTGCTGTGTACCACTCTGGCATCCAAACACTTTCCAGAACCGATGAAAAATAAAATTAACAGTTCTGGTATATCGTTCATAATGTCACCCTTTCTGCCAAAGGGTAAGACTTGTATGATCGTGGTTATGGTCTGGTGAGCTCTTGAGGCTTGTTCAGAGAAAGTTGGTTTGCTTTGTTTTTGCTATGTATTCACATCAAGAAGGCAAACTCTAAAAACCACTCTTCACAGTTCGAGTGAACACCATTGTGCTTTGAGATGCTCCCTGGCTCCTGGCATGGTCAGAGAGAAATTTTCAGAGTCTCGGACCAGTGCCTGATAAAGTCTTACCTCATGAAATAGAGCTGGTTCTTATATCCTCAAGACATTGAAGTAGGACTCCAGAGAGAATATTCTGACTGTGAAAGATTATCAGGAGGTGGCTACAGCCAGAGAGTAAATTACTATGTTGCGGGACTCCAAAATGGCAATTCCTATTAGCCTTGCAGTGCTTCTTACCAGCTGTAGATTTAATAAGCATCTTACTGATTTTTTATTTTATTGTCAAAGAAAGAAAAGCAACTGCCTGGAAAAAAAGATGTACGTACGAGATACCCAAGATAAGTTTGGTCCGGCAGTGAGAAAGGAAAGTGTCAGGTTTTCTTGTGCCACCAACACCGCAGTGGGCACTGCACCTGCCCTCACACAGACACACAGCAGGAAGAAAAAACCATGGATCTGGTAGAGGAGATCCTTGTGATCACAGCTTGAGTACCCGTATCACAGGACAGTCAAAAAACAAAAGGGCCTTTGACAATAATTTTTGGGTTTGGTTGTCCTGTAAAACCACCGATTGTTGTGATGGTGACAGAGGAATAAAAGTCAAACTGATGTGGCTGAGATTAGGTATGTTTCTGCTGAAACATTGACATTGTCAATGGCATTTCTGGCTGGCAAGCATTGGTGCAAAGTGAACAAACTGCATTCTTTGCCAGACACGGGGTGGCCATCAGCAGTTCTATCACTTCTACATGGTGTAGGCTCCCAAGAACTGTGTGAAGAGCTTCCCCTATCCAACACCACATCCCACCACCTTGGGGCTGGGAGGATATTTCTGGGGTGGAAGATGCCAGAGATGCACCATGCTGCCACGAAGCTCACCCACTTGTGGCTTAGTAGTAGACAGGCTGCTAGCCCAGCTGATAGGGGCAGTCAGTGCATTAACTGTACTCCTCTCATTTCAGCAGGACTGGGAGTCACAGTGGAGAGGCGAAGAAATGTCAGAAGCATGGGCAAGGGGCCAGACTTGGTGTGGTCTGAGGAGCACAGGCATGTGTGTGCTTCAACCACTTAGTCTCCATGGGGAGCAGCATTGTGTTTCAGTGTCTTCAGGGGCTTTACAGCTCAGTGAGGGAGTAATCCACCATGAACTCAGTGGATCTCTATATCATGTTCTGCTGGCTAAGTGGATAAAAACACTGTCCACAGATTCAAGGGGACAAGGAAGCTTTCTTTCTCTCCTCCCTCTTCCGAAAATGAGTGATTCAATAAAGAGTGCCTACAGCAGCAGAAATCACTTTTGATCTTAGTCATCCCAGTTTTAACTCTTGGTAAGAACATCAAGTAGGTCACAAATTCCTTAGTGAATACAGTAGTGGAGTCAAACTCTCCCTCCCCCAAAGTATAAAAGTGCGGAAATAGAATTGACATACACATGGCAAAGAGAAATTACTGGATAAGAGTTTTACCTTTTTTTTTTTTCCTTTAAGAGATACTACCTTTCACTGGCATAAGAAAAGCATGCTTAAAATGAGTTATTTTTTTTTTCAAAAAGCAGTATTATGCTCACACGAGGATTTCTGTCATGTTCAGGGCTTTTGAAGCAGTGAATTTTCTGTAATTCATTAATCTAGTACCATTTAGTAAATCATTGAGTAGTACAATAAAGGACGGCCCTAAGAAATGGCAGTGCTGTAAAGGCAGGCAATAAAACTCTCCGATACAGCAAATGTTACCTATCTTTAAATGTCTGCTGTTGCATTTAGGATGAAACTTGACAGAATTAATCACTTCAGGGAGAAGATGAAACTTTTAGGCTGAGCTTTGCCCACTTCAGTCATTTTACACAAGTGTATACGCAAGGTGCTGCTGTTGTCATCTGAATCGCGGTCTGCATACCCCCTTGTGGGGATGGATACGGGCAGGCTGCTAGCGTGGTGGTACAGAAACCCTACAGGCAGTCACACTGACCAGGCTGCAGGTCCTGCTGTGGGTGGTGGTGTCCGCTGCTGGGTCAGCCTGAAAGCGCCTGGGTCAGCCTGGCATTGACCAGAGCCGTGACTGCTCCATAGGTGCTGCTCGGCTCTGCTTGCCTTCTTGGTGGGCTGGAGGCCTTAAACCTCAATGAGAAGTGTGTACTGCTTGTCTCCCAATTCAGACACAGCACTTTGAAGAGTACTCTCTGCCTTGCCGTGCCACAGCCTTAGGGCACTGCTTGCTCAGCTTACTCTGATGGTCAGAGCCACGGTGGCAGTGCAAGGGGCTCCAAGAAGATGTGAGGCCTGAGCGCCTCTCTTCTCCCGCCATTACCCTGCAGGCTTCGCACTGCTACCTAACACCCTGCTCTAGAACCTGCAGCAATTTTCTTCACTGCTCTCCCCACAAGGCTATTCTGGATTGGCATACCATCAACTAACAACACGGTAGCAGGGACAGGAACAGAAATGGAAATATCTGTACCTTTTGAAAGGCTATAACAGTAGGAGACATGTCAGGTTGAATTTTTCTTTGCTTCAGAGCACCTTTGGTTTTATAGCTCTTACATTGAATATGACATGCATTTTATAATTTACACACTTGAACACATGCCTAACTTCACAGGACTGTTCCCATAATTGAAGTTAAATCTGTGTTTAAATGTGTTTCTTAATCAGTGACCGATGGCTAATGCAGAAACATTGATTCATTATATAAAAAGAATTACTAACACCTTAACACACTAATAAACTGCTGACGGGTTTCTGCATATTTGCACTGATGGGATTTAAGACAAAAACAGTATACTTGCAAAATAATTTGGCATCATTATTAAGCAGAAATGAGTGGACTTGCCTTAACTCATTATGTTTGACTGGAAAAATGATGTTTGTTTTTACTGATGGTGTAATTAGTTGTGTCCAGGTTAGATGGAAAACTTTCTATATCAGCTGATGCCTTAACACATAAAGAAAAATTTGAAAGCAAGTTTTTTCAACAGCTCAGTCTTCGGTGGTATGGTTCTAGTCTGTGTATATGCTTGCCAGATGTGGATCTGGAATCTTACTAGGGTTTTCTTTTGAAAATATATTAAGAAGAACAACAATAAGCAGAGGGGGTTATATATTCTGCCCAAAAGGGAAAAAGATTTTGTTTGCTGAAAGCATTTATTTTCTGTTCAAAATAAGATATCTGAAGAGCTGGGGGAGTGTAGGTACCATGAGTAATTTAAGAAGCTTGCACCTTAAAATGAAGATAAGTGGAAATCCCAAAAAGACTGAGAGGGAAGAAAGCACTCCTCAGGGGGAAAAAAAAAAAAAAAAGAGTGACATAGGAAACTAAGGCACAATCAAGTTAACAATGTAATCAGTGTATTGAGGTAACCCCTTGTCTATTAGCAGCCTTCACCTGGAAGAGGCCAAGTTTGAACCTGTTGTCCACAAGTATCTGGCTTGGGATATGTTTTGACTCTGTTCTGTGGGGTGAAGTTCTTTATGCAGGGAGTATGTCTTACGACCTATGGCAACATTTCATATCCCTATGGAAAACAGAAGATTGGCTTCTAGGAATTTGAGTCCACTATATGCAGGATGTTTGATCATCTGGAAACTCAATAGGAGAAAAGAGAGGGATACTCCTGCTACAGCCTATTACATCAGTATGCTGGATATCTGAGGCAAAGTACTTTAGTTACCCAATGCCAGTTGGAGTTAAGAAGTCGGTTTATGGAAATACTTGAAGGAGAAATATTTTCCATCACTATATTGGCTGGGTTAAAGTCTTAGGATAGCGGGCAGTTCAGAAGAACAGAATGAACAATAACAAAGAGTTGAGCTAAGCCTCTAAGTGAGAACAGTGGCTGCTCCAGGGATCAGGTCCTGATTTGAGCATCATGGCATTTGAAAAACCTCAGTACAGCTCCTCTGTCTGGATACCTCCAGACAACACCCTCAGGGATTGCATCTGGAGCTAGAGTGCATCAGCATTTGAATAACCTTTCTTTTCCAAATGCCGAGCTCACTCGAAACTGTTGTGCTCAATGAATATCCACCAAATTGTTGATATACCCATCTTCCAAGGGGACACCAACTTAAGTAGCAACACAGTGAAGGAGCAAACTGTTCTTCCCTTTGAACTGGTACAATATATAACAGGCCCTTTAGAAAAAGGTATCTTTCACAAAGCTGCCCTTCTGAAGAAATTCTAAAAAAAAAAAAAAAAGTTAATGCTCTCTGTTGTACTTATTCATTTATTCGTTGTTTTCCAGTTTAAATCACATGAACACCACTTTTTTACTTGAGTGTTGCCCAGAATTGGCACTTTTTAGCACCCCGCTCTCCTCACATAACTGGGAAAAATTTCTCACTGGAACACCTCCCAAGGGCAAATACTTGAGGTTGGTGCTATTTGCAGCAAAGAATACCACTTAACAGGGCAGTGCTAAACGGGAACACCAGCTGTTTATGGCTTTTGTTCATCTCCCATTCCTGATGGCACTGCAGGTTCCTGGGGACTCTTGGCTCTCTGCTTTCCAGGTGCCAGCTCTCCAGCTTGCTTCAAACCCAGGACAGGCACCAAAGCTCTTCTCTTGTGCCTTCAGCACCAGCTGTGAGTGCTGGGCCACTGGAGATTTTACACCAGTTATGTATGAACAACGGGGAAAGTCCTCATCCTATATCAGCCAGGGCTCACTCGTAGCTTCACTTTTATTAAAGGTATCATATGCCAGTCGGTGCAGCCAGAGGCTGCTTAGGGGCTGTTCCTATGAGAAGATCCTCCCCTAGTGGCACAGCTTACGAGCATTGCCTTGTTTTCTGTGCTGTTTTTCTCTCCAGTGGGAGTGAGGATGTTTGGAGTAGGAAGTGTTGTGAGGAATCTGCGTGGTTTTGGAACAGCTTCTTCTTGCAGTGATTGAGCACTGAGTTCCAGCTCTCCCACCAAGATAAGCCAGCTACCCCATAGAAGCCTGGATCAGATTCTAATCTGCCACATCATCAGTCTAAACAGAGAGGAAACAGACTTCATTGGTTTGGCTAAGCTTTCAATTAAAATAGATGGAATGCTAAAACATTACAAATGCTTAAGCAGTAAAGTGAGGACAGGATAAAAATGAATGGTTTTAGAAACCAGCACTGAGAGAGAAAAAAGAGCTCTTAAAGAAACCCAAGAGCATAATACGTCATATCTACTAGGGAGAAAAATAAGCACTAGGAAAGGAAAAAGTATTATTATGATGATATAAGGAACTATGTTAGAGTGACTGTCTGCAGACTCCAACATCAAAATTAGACTAAATAATTTTTTTTTCCCAGAACCGCGAAAGAGCTGTTTCCTCCACATGAATAATGTGTTTACCAAGTATTTGCTTGTGCTCTTCATTACCGAGACATTGCAGAAAAGAGCTCTGATTTTTTTTTCTTGGAAAGCGCTATTTACCAGAGTAACACCTGAGGTTTCCCATGAGCCATCAGTCTGGAGGTCTGTACATTAGTGGAGAAGTCTGATGTACATAGTCTGTTAATAGTCCTGGGCTTGCAGAAAGCCACAAAACGTTTTGGTTTTGTATGTGTTCCAAATGACTACTGTCCTTTGTAATACATAGTACAGGTCACTGTGAGCTGGGAATTCATGCTGGGAGGTAAAGGTGGCTCCTCTGTAGCGGCCTCAAACAGCTGTCTCATCATAGTTCATGTGTTTGTAGTTGTCAAATGAGAGCATGCAAAGGAAAACACTTAAATAACTGGTTTTAGAGACCACTGAATATCCCCTGCCCAGTAGAGTGGTCTTTGAAGTCTAGACATTAATAACCCAGATGGCCAAACTATACTTTAATGAGTGGATAATCGTCTGCATGTGCACGGCAGCACAATGTGTGGATGGCTGTTGCTTTTGGAAAGCTATTTGAATGTATCAGTCCTCTGTATCACAAACCAACCAGTGAATAGCTGAGCCCGGCACAGCAGCAAAGACGGAGGAGCACATGTATTTGAACACCATCAGTTCCCAATGTGATCACCCAGGAAGAGGCACTGGAAGCTCTGCAAGGAAGGAACAAAGAGAAGCTGCCTGATGGAGGGTTGGTAAGGCAGTGGGAGAGTGTAATAGTAAGCACACTTAGCCCAAAGTGGTTGTTTTGGTTAGCTTGTGAGTACTCTTGTTGCAGAGGCACCCCAAAATGACTTCAAGCAAATGATAAGCTTAAACCAACTTTGATTTGGAACCAAAACCAAATGACAGTCCAAAATCAAGTGACAGAAGCCAATGCAAGCAGGGGAGTAATCCAAAATCACTCAGCAATCTGGCAACATTTAATAAACTGCAGGTTCAATATACCAGTTGGGGATATCATTACCATACAACCACAAAAGAATAATAATCCACAGCACACACATTTCAGCTCAAAAGAAGCGGCCTCTTTCACTCAGGAGTACCCAGAAGAAATAATCTCTTGCCTATGATGGGCAATGGCTCACTCGAGGATACATCCAGAAGAAAATAATCATCCACCAAGGAGAAGATCAGGGGACTCAATCCTGACAAGTGTCCTTAGACGGTGTCCCTGATCTGAGGGGAGCGCTCTGGTCACAGTCCTGCTGCTCTGAGAAGACCATTCAGAGGGGACTTGAGCAGGGGCCCCCTTTTAAAGCCTGGTTTGATCTGGCTGTGATCATTACAAGCATGGTCCGGAAGCTTCTCTGGGCCTGGGCACCTCCTTGGCTGAGGACTCTGTTGACCAAGGGTCCAACCCCTCCTGCTCTCCCAGCCATCACCGTGCCCTGGGGCAGGGGAATGTGACTGCCAGCACTGACCAAGGTGTGTGACGACAGGCGCAGTGGGGCACAAAAGGTGCTGAAGAGCCATCAGCCACCCTGTTGAAAGTTCCGGATCTCATAGGGGTGTGGGTAACTGCCACAACTCTGTTTTAACTAACTCCTTGTATTGTGGTATTGCATTAGACCACCCCAGGGTCCTTGCAAAAACCTAGAACTGCTCATCGTTTTGCACCTGTGGTCTGACAGAGCTTTGCAAGCAACAGGTCTCCTCTGAGTATGAGCCTCTCCTTGCACACGTGGAGCGTGGAAAGCTTCCTCGCTTCTCTTTTTTACACCTGCAGTAACGCATCCCGTTTGTGAGTTCTACTTAATTTTTTATTTCTGTCTTGGCTGTGATTTGTGCCAAGAAAGATGCTCTCCTGCTGCAAACCCCCTTTTGCTTTGGATCCTGCTGTGCTTTACCTTACACTGTCACATCCAGCTGAGCAAAGCAAAAGTGGGAGTAGAGGAATGGGATCATGCAGACTTCCTCTGTCGAGTCAGCTTTTAGCTGTTACCCATCTGCTCAAGCTACGGGGTTGTTGTGGGGTTTTTAACTCCATTTCACCATCCACGACTGGAAAATACTCTAGCCGTAATTTGCAATCAAGGAGACAGGAGAATTTCAGTTCCCCTTTTCAAACAACCAGCAGTTAGCATCTATGCAGATCACCTGCTGCTTCTGACAACAGCCTGATGACGGGAGAATGTTCAAGACGGTGACCTGCTCTTCAGCTAATCTCCTCTGTGTCACGGCCAGCAGGTAGCGTGGTCTGCTGGACAGCTGTTTTGTGAGCACAAACAGGGAAACTTTGAGCCTGAAAACTAAAAGTTCCTGCAAACCTTTGTACCATGGAAAGGGTGCTAGTCCAGACTCACATTATCTAGAATTTATGTATTAGAGTTGAAAACATCTACAAGTGTTAAGTTCAGTATCTTGTATTTCTTGTCTACTTAGGACAGACAAAAGTGTATTCGGTGTATAGATTTCAACCTTTTTTATTCCACTTTTTGAGTGTATTTTGACCAAGCCTTTCTCCTTAGGAATGTTACGTTAAACTCAAGCTCTGTGCCATCCCTTAGTTTGCTCTCTGCAGGAATCTTCCCTTCCCTCAGCCACCAACCAGATGCCAGTTGGATTTCCTACCTTTGCCTTTTGGTTCTTACTATATTCAATCCTATCTGGTCATACACCTAAAAAGTGTCATGTGCTAGTGTACTAGCTGTCTTTATACCACATGCAGAAGGTATAAGCGTAGGATAAATCAATGACTTAAATTTATAAGCTGTCAGAGAAAGAAGTGAGGAAGTATTAGAAAAAGATATGTCTGGGCAAATAAAAAAGGAAGGGGTTGTTCTGGGCCTAAAAGATAAATAGGTTTTGTCTTCAACAGCAACTGGTCTCAGTTTTCATTGGAGTAGTGTGAACTGATTTTTAAGAAGTGGGAAGGACTGAGAAACAGGAAAATTTTGGCAGTTCAGATTTGTTAGACCTACAGAGGATGTCAGAAAATTAAGGGAGAAAGAACTTCTTTTGCACTTAATGTATTCTATAAACAGCTTTTGTATTACACTTGAGAAAGGGCCAGAGTGGTCAAGGCACTCTAATGACAGGATGCAAAATTTCTCAGGAGGTCAGGTTCTGCATTCTTGCTGGTAATGGATGCGTGAAAAGGCTAGATTTCACTGCGTTTATATAGCTGAAGTTTCGCTGTGGCAGTCTGGCAGAAACTAAAGCATGTCCCACAAAAGGCTGTGCCAGATAGATCACCAGTGAGGACTCCAAATACTACAAGATGCTAGAAAAATATATATCACCTTTCAGGCTTAAAGCAATAGAAATTGCAGTTCTAAGTCTGGATATCCTCTCAGATCCCTAGGCTTTATTGATAGGCACCTAGTGGGAAACCTGGGAGATTACCAAGATTGTGGTCTGGAATTTGCTGAGGAGTTTAGCCATAGTATGTCCTACTTCTTGATAGTGACTGCAGATGTCTGACATCCACAACGGGATTTTATTGCAAACTATGGGTGCGCTTAATTCTGCTCTGTTTTTTTCCAGTTGGCATGAGTCTTTACATTACAGATGATAGAATTTCTTCTGTTTTTGAAAACTACCACTAGAGATTCTGTTCCTGTCATAGCACAGAAATATTATTGTCTTTAAACAATTTTAACCCAAATGCTGTTCTGAATCACAAAGATGAGAACTGACAGTTATACGTGAACTCACAGCAACTGAAGAATAATGACCATTTCGGACATGCGGTATTGGTTCCACATCTCTTGAGCAGGGTAGTGCCTGGGAATGTTGTCTGAGTATCATTCTGCAAGTTCCTCTGGGTCAGGCCTTCACCCATCAACAGGGGATAGGACAAGAGGAAATGGCCTCAAGTTGTGACAGGTGAGGTTTGGATTGGATATTAGGAAAAAATTCTTCGTGGAAGGAGTTGTCAGGCAGTGGAACAGGCTGCCCAGGGAAGTGGTGGAGTCACCAGTCCTGAAGGTGTTTGAAAAAAACAGGTAGGTGACGTTCTCAAGGACATGGCTTAGTTCCAGAGTTAGGTTAATGGTTGGATTCTATGATCTTGAGTGTCTCTTCCAACCAAAATGATTCCATGATTCTATGGTGTCTCATTCAGAAGAACCTAAGTGGACACATCCTTGGCTTGTGGCCGAGACAGGAAAACCCATAAGGCAGGGGTATATTTTAGGACTGTATAAATGTAGGAGTATTTATATTTATGCAGTCCTAAAATTACTTTTGGCTCTTCGAAGTCAACCACGAGGCTGATGTGGACCCTCAGTGAAAATGAGTTTGACACCCCTGCCTAAGGGTTGTGCTGCAGAGCAAGGGTCTTAGTCAAATGAGGTATTGGTATCTGTGGGTTGCAGGACATTGTGGCAACAGTGAGGGCACAGAAACCAGAAATTGGCATTTATCTGCATTTGTATATCTGTCCCAAACAGAGCCCTGCTCCATGACCAGGGCATTTGAGAGCCTTCTGAAATAGCAGTAAAGCTGATTTCTTTGAGTGGTTGCTTGCTGAGATTTGTGAAGACAGTGAGCAGCCTTTAACAGGAACTGCTATTTTAAAGTAGCATAATGGTTCCCACTAATCATCAGTTTCACCCATCATTTGGATTAAATTATGTGGCACTCAGAAAGATTTTCACAACTTTTTTTTAATCTACCAGATTCTGAAGGTGTCTCATTACAGTCTCTGAAAGCATTCTCAAAATCTTCCCTGCACCAAGGCCGTGATATTATTGATCAGCTACGTTCAGTTGTATTTAGAACCAGGTGAAGATACACTCTTCCTAATAGACCCTGTGTTCCTGGGAAGACACCAGGGCTTTTTTATCCTACAAACTTTTTAAAAAGTTTCAGTGGTAATCCTCTTCCAAACCAGGGTGTGACTAAAGTCTTCTAGAATGAAAAGAATAATTGTCTCATCCACTCAGAAACCATCAGCAGTTCCTGAGTCCAGCCGTATCTCTCAAGTTCCAGTGCCCGGGACTCTGATAGTTAATTATTCACAGAAATTCAAACAGCATTAAGAAAATATGATTGGTAGGTCCTGGGAAGAGAACTGTTGAAGTTATCAGAGCTCTCAGCAGAGCAAGATGTTGAAACAGATGAGCTCCAGATGTTCTTTCCAGTTGACGCTATTCAGTGGTGCTACTACTGTTAAGAACAGGCAGCCAAATTCTCATCTTGCAATTCCTAAGTAAAAACTCAGACCAGCAAGCTCTTAGCTACTCTGAAGTGCACAGCTTTTGAGATAAAGTATTCCCTCAGAAAATTCCTCCTCAGCTCTCATATTGCATGCTCAGCTGTGTTTCAGTCAGGCATGTTCACTGGGGTAGCTCTTAGCTAATGCTGACTAGTACTTTTTGATGATCCAGGTTTTCACCAGAATTTGTTTAAACCTGGGTAGGCCACATTCTGCTGTCTGACAGGTAAAAAATGGCCTTCCCTACGTCTTTGTAGGTTTGGTGTCTCTCAACCTTACGTGTTTTAAGCAGGACTACCTATGGTAGAATGGGATTTACCCCTAAGACTGGGTAGTGCACTGTCCTGATCTCTTCATGTGTCGTAGGGGCTTCTGAGCTGGCCCTGTAATGCTGTCTGATATAAAGGGATTGTTCTGGTGAGCAAGATGGAATCTCTGGATTGTGGATTTTTTGCTTTTGGTATGAACATGCATTACTCTCTCTGGCAGCTCACTTATTGTAGGTTAGAAGAAAATACTGTGAGAGAAGCACAGCTTTCTAGTCTATTCAGCTCCTGTCTATTCAGGCTACGTGGTGCTTGTGAACTCCTGTGGCAGTGAAGATACTGAGAATCTTCGCTTCCTTAACAAGTGTCTTACAGGTAGCTGTACGTTCCCTTAATATTGTTGCCTAATCTTTGGTGCCTGATAACCAGCTGAACAATTCGCTCCAGGCTTCCAGCTATTTCTGCATAACTTCCATTACACCCACCAACACTAGAACTGCTGACATCTACTGTAGAGGCTGTGGGTTTGGAAATAAAATCAAATACAGTTTGCTGGATGTTGCCTGGAGAAATCCTCACAGGTGTTTCTCAGTCTTTTTTCGAGGAACTGTCTGAGGTCAGGTTAGTAGTGATATTCCTCTGTAAGTGCATCACAAGGTGAACTGCACCAATCCTGACATACTTTTAGCGTTGACATTTCAGGTTTGACCCATTTTGGAGGTGTTCTTACCTTCATATATCAATCATAGCCCCTAGGAATAGTAGATCGCTTTTCTGGATGATGTGCATTTCGTAGAATTATAGAATCGTAGAATGGTTTGTGTCCCAAGGGACCTTAAAGATCATTTAGATCCAACCCCCTGCTGTGGGCAGGGACACCTTCCATTAGACCAGGTTGCTCAAAGCCCCATCCAACCTCACCTTGAACACTTCCAGAGATGGGGCAACCACAGCTTCTCTGGGCAGCCTGTGCCAGTGGCTCACCACCCCCACGTTGAAGAATTTCTTCCTAATCTACATCTACCCCCTTTCCGTTTAAAGCCATTACCCCTTGTCCTATCACGACATGCCCTTGTGAATGTCCCTCTCCATCTTTCTCGCAGGCCACCTTTAGGTACTGGACAGCAGCTATAGGGTCTCCTATGACCCTTCTCCAGGTGGAACAACCCCAACTCTCTCCGCCTGTCTTCATGCCTGTAATTCTTTCACACAATGCTAGTCCAGCATCCTCAATTGTATGCTAACTGCATATTACGGATGTGATGGTTTTCATTATCTGAACATCATACATACAAAAGTCAAGTCACTTCTTGGTGTTAGAGGATTGCACTCCTTTGGAGAGTCTCTGAAGCTCCTGTGATACATTGATCCTGTGCACAAGTGAGATGCATGCCAAATGGGCAATACAAAACCTAGATTCTGTTTCACTGATCCTGGTTAAATCTGTACAGATCTAGCATGCATCCTGCCTTTGCAGCTTGTCAAGGGTTTTGAATCATCTTAGGCAAACTATCTGACTCTTCAGCTATCAAGGAAAGCGACCCTGAGTCATTCCAGTCATGGACTGAGGTCCATCTTTGGGAAAATTTCCAGGTTTCTTGTTATAATCCAGCTGGCATAAGCTTTGCTTTGAATTCTGTGCTGGTTTGACTGAAAATGGGTTAATTTTCTTTGTGCAGTTACAAACCTTCTCATATCTAGCATGCTCATTATCTGGACTTAGTTTGAGAACAAGCAGATAACACCCCAGCACAGAGTTAGTGCTTTTAATTGCTGTGGTCTGAGAGCCAAGGACATTCTGAGCATCCTGCTTACAAGAGGTAGTGTTGAGGAAGGGAGGTAGAGATATGGCAGAGATTGACTGACATCCAGACTGATCAATGAGAGTATTCCATCCCATTAGCGTCATGCTAATTATTTAAGAGCAGGGCCTTCCGGTTTTGGTTCCACCGATCTCTTTGGTTCTCTGTCTCTCTCTAGGAGTGGCTGGGAAGTTCAGTCAAGACGTTTAGCCTGGCCTTTTGCCATTTTGCAGAGGCCTCCGGGCTTTCCTGCCTTTTCTCTCTCTTTTCTCTCCTTGGGATCTGCTGCTGGGACCACGTTTTTCCCTGGGACTGGCTGCTCAGCGTGTTAGTGAGGAATTGCCTTGAGTATTTTTTATTTCTATTTTATGTATATATATACTAGTAGTGTATTAGTATTTTATTGTTTTATTAAACTGTGTTTATCTCAATCCAAGTTTCTCTCTGCCCTTTCGATTCTCTCCCGTGTTGGGAGGGGGAGATGGGGGAGAGGGTGAGCGAGCGAGCAGCCATCGTGGTTGTATTGCTAGCTCGGGTTAAACCGCAGCAAATACAAAAACAGTTTTGCAGATACTGAGGTAGAGATGCCACCTCTCCCAAGGAGTTCTGCAATTCAGCAGTAACCTCAGGAATGATGTGCTGATCACTTTTGCTCAGGATCTATTTCCTCTGCTTGGTCTACTCTGTCTTCCAGCGAGGTGACTCCTGTTTTTCTGGTGGTCTGACAGACCTCACCTCTCGTGGGCTCTTCGCCATAGTTGGCGGTGTCCTGCTCCCAGGTTCACAGCACTTGCTCTTCAGACATCTCTCCGCAAACAAGTGCTAAGAGAGTCAGACCCCTGGGTGAGCTCCCCCCACTACCGCTACTGGCTTATCTCAGACTACCTGCCTCACAGTTAGCAAACACATTTCTGTTCATTTTTCTGAAGTATGGGCACTTTTCCCATTTCTTTATAAGTACTTTGTGACTTTGTACCTTCCAGCTAGTAATGAGGCATAACAAACGTAAACCTTGATTTCTGGTGTTTTGTTTATTCTCACTTCATTCAAAAGCCATTTCCATTTATTATTGGAACAGAGCTCTGCGGTATTGCATATTTCCTCTGCTATTGCAGTAACCTATCCCATCCTTTCCAGGCTGTGGGGCTGACTTTTCCACCTAGCTATTTGTTTTGATGCCTCAGGCAGTAGCATTTCAGCCCTAGCATTCTTTCCAGGTCAGGAACAGCAGGGAGTTTTCCTTCTGACTGCTTCTGATAATTTCCTACAAGGTGAAAAGAGAAGAAGTGTGTGCTCTGAGCTCCCAAATGGGCATTGATTTACGTGTTTGGAGTTACAGGTCTAGACAGCCATTTGACTAATGACATTTTGAAAGTGCAAATATGCTTTTTTTTTTTTTAACCCACCTTCTGTCATCCCTCTCAAACAATAGACAATCAAAATGTCTTGCAGGTGGGAGCTAGCTCCCATGGCCTCTGGGTATAAGAAGTTGTTAATTATCATTTTTTGAGATCTAATGTTGAGAAAGGCAAGTACCTCCTAACAAAGCTTCAGTGGTGGGGTCCTTCAAGTGAAGTTCCTAGTTGTAAGTTAAAGTGTTATTTACTATCTGTTTAGGAAATTAGTGTAAGAAGACTAAGCACAAGACACTGTGAAAGGGGAGTGGGATTTTATTTTACAAATCATAGAATCATAGTACAGTTTGGGTTGAAAAGGACCCTCAAAGCTCATCTAGTCCAACACCCCTGCAATGAGCAGGGACATCTTCAACTAGATCAGGTTGCTCAGAGCCCCGTCCAGCCTGGCCTGGAATGTCCCCAGGGATGGGGCATCGACCGTCTCTCTGGGCAACCTGGGCCAGTGGTTCACCAACTTCATTGCAAAAAATTCCTTCCTCACATCTAGCCTGAATCTCTCCTCGTCTAGTTTAAAACCATCATCACTTGTCCTATTGTAACAGGCCCTGCTAAAACGTCTGTCCCCATCTTTATTATAGGCTCCTTTTAAGTACCGAAAGGCTGCTATCAGGTCTTCCAGGACCCTTCTCTTCTCCAGGCTGAACAACCCCAACTCTCTCAGCCTGTCCTCACAGCAGAGCTGTTCCAGCCCTCTGATCATTTCTGTGGCCTCCTCTGGCCCCTCTCCAACAGGTCCATGTCTTTCCTGTGCTGAGGGCTCCAGAGCCGGACACAGGACTTCAGGTGGGGCTCACCAGAGAGGAGCAGAGGGGCAGAATCACCTCCCTCAACCTGCTGGTCCTGCTCCTTTTGATGCAGCCCAAGATACAATTGGCCTTCTGGACTGCAAGTGCACATTGCCGGCTCATGTCCAATATTTCACCCACCAGTACCCCCAAGTCCTTCTCCACAGGGCTGCTCTCCATCTTTTCATCCCCCAGCCTGGATTGATACCAGGGGTTGCCCTGACCCAGGTTCAGGATCTCGCACTTGGCCTTGTTGAACCTCATGAGGTTCACATGGGCCCAGTTCTTGAGCTTGTCCAGGTCCCTCTGGATGACATCGTGGCCCTCAGGTGTGCCAACTGCACCACTGAGCTTGGTGTCATCTGCAAACTCGCTGAGTATGCGCTCGATCCCACTGTCTGTGTCATCAATTAAGGTATTAAACAGTATCTGTCCCAGTACAGACCCCTGAGGGACATCACTTGTTACTGGTGTCCATCCAGACATCAAGCTGCTGATCACTACTCTCTAGGTGTGACCATCCAGTTCCCCATCCACCAAACAGGCCACCCATTAAATCCATACATCTCCAAGTTAGAGAGAAGGATGGGGGGGGGGACTGTATCTAGGGCTTTACAGAAGTCCAGATAGATGACATCCGTAGCCCTTCCTTTGTCCACTGATGTAAGATACTCCATCCGAGAAGCCCACTAGGTCGGTCAGGCAGGACTTGCCCTTGGTGAAGCCACACTGGCTGTCTCAATCACCTCTCTGTCCTCCGTGTGCCTTAGCACAGCTTCTAGGAGGATCTGTTCCATGATCTTCCCAGGCACAGAGGTGAGGCTGACAGGTCGGCAGTTCCCGAGGTCCTCCTTTCTTCCCTTTTTAAAAATGGGTGCAATGTTTCCCTTTTTCCAGTCACCAGGGACTTCACCTGACTGCCATGACTTCTCAAATATCATGGAGACTGGCTTGGCAACTCCATCAGTCAGTTCCCTCAGGACTGTGGGATGCATCTCTTCAGGTCCCAGAGACTTGTGTACGCTCAGGTTCCTTAAGTGGTCACAAACCTGATCCTCACTTAGACTGGGAGGGACTTTGCTCCCCCAGTCCCCTCTCGCAGTTCCTTTTCCACTCAAGAGGTGTGGGAAGAGACCTTGCCTGTGAAGATGGAGGCAAAGAAGTTACTGGATACCTCAGACTTCTCCGTGGCTGTTGTCACCAGTTTACCAGTGTTGTTCATCACAGGGGCTACGCTTTCCCTGACCTTCCTTTTCTGGCTGACATACCTGTAGAAGCCCTTCTTGTTATTCTTTGTGTCCCTTGCCAAGTTCAGCTCCAGCTGCACCTTGGCCTTCCTGACCCCATCTCTGCACAACCCGGCAGTGTCCCTGTGCTCTTCCCAGCATCCCTGTCCCTGCTGCCACCACCTGTGCATTTCCTCCTTGCCCTTTAGTTTGATCAGCAAGTCTTGACTCACCTGTGCTGGCCTCTTGCCCTCCTTACCTGGTTTCTTACACCTGGGGATCGAGCGCTCTTGTGCTCTCTGGAAAGTGTCCTTAAAGATCTGCCAGCTCTGCTCTGCTGCCTTGTCCCTGAGGGCAGTTTCCCAGGGGATGCAGTTGACTAACTCCTTGAAGAGCTGGAAGCTGGCTTTCCCAAAATTCAGGGTCCTGACTTTACTCTTCACCTGTGCCACTTCCCTCAGGTCTGCAAAGTCCACAAGTGTGCGATGATGTCATCAATTAGCTCACTTGTACATCCCTCTGTAGGATGGTTCTGTCCACTGACACTCTCACAAGAACATATTCCAAATCAAGACAAGCAGATGAGTTTCCTGATTATCTTATTTTCCAATTTCAAGTACCTGTGCAGCTGTGGCCCGTTGTCCTGTTGGAAGGGCTGGAAGAAGAACAGCATGTGGACTGGGCTGTACCTCTATTTACATCCTCCCAGCACCACTGCATGGCTTTATCAGAGCACAAGATCTCTGTTCTTGGTGTAGACAACACATTCCTCTGTCTTTACCAGCTTTGTTGCTTACAAGTCATGTCCCTTGCTATAAGCACAAGCCATTCTTTCAATCCTTGCTCTGTTGTTTTTTTTCTCATGTTTTCACATGCATATTTCTACTTTATCTTAGAATTATAATATTTCTGTTGCAAATCTCTGCACCTGGCAGTAGGTATTAGGATAGCTTGGGGGTGGAGATTTTCAAAGGATGCCATATGGTGGGTTTTCTCACTAAGTGTGGTCCCATGTCACACACTAATGCCAATACAACCCCACTCTCGGTATCTCACTGGTACTTTTCACAAAATACTGAGTAGCATTTTATATTACTTAAGAAGACATACATTTCTGCTACTTGTGGAAAGTGGTAGGTCTGGAGGAGGATGGCCTCTTCCGAAAAAAAACCATCCAAAATTAAGTTGGAGGAGTGTGACAGTAGGAAGCCACACTTCAGGTCCGTTCATTTGCTGTGTACACCCAGAACTGGCCTCTCTGCTGAAGCTTCAGCCAGAATATGAAGCACTCACGACCACCTTTGAGATGAGACCTGCCTGGGTCAAGACCAACAGAACTCATTCCGCACACATAACCCAACTTCGTCATCTGCTGTCTCCAGCCCAGCAGAGGCATGCCAATCACTTTCAGCAGACAGAAATGTTGGAATGGTAGAGCAAGTAGTAATATTTTCAATCTGTTAGCAGAGCTTTCTTCACTCTTTAAGAAGTTCCGTGCTTTTGGTCTCTTACTTTAATCTTTTGGGAATTGTTACTGGGCCTGTCTTCGTTTTAAAACTGCTCCTGTTTCTGCTAGTATATGTATAGAAGCATATTTCTTCAACACTGGGCTCAAAAGATCTCATAGATAATCTGCCAAGCTTCCAGAGAATGTCAGGATTGTGCTTGTGAGACATATGCTCCAAAGACGTTCCATGAAATACACCTGTTTTCTTTGATTATGAACAAAAGTTGCAGAAAAAGGACTCTGACACTAACTACACTGTAAGTAGACAAATTACATGAAAAAACATTCTAGCAGTGTAGTTTTTCTATATTTTTTAAAATAAAAACATATTATCTTTATTAGCTGTAAAAACAAAATAAGAATAGTCTGCAGGATTTTGCAGTAATTCATTTAATTTCCTGTTTTCTGGGTTATTTGACTTCTAGAGCATGATTGCTGAGAGGGGAGGAAAAAGGCATCAGTTGCTTTTCTTTGAAGATGGTACAGGAAACTCAGGAAGCATAAGAGGAATATATTTTACCAAGTCCATGTACATTCCAAATAGTGAACTGACTCCAGAAAGAGCTGTGGTGACCAGCAGCTTCCATCTGTCTAAAAAAAAAAAAAAAAAGGTTTTTCCTATATTTTGAGGGCCAGGAAAAAAAAGAGATATGTAAAATGTTTGTGTAACAGTGCCAGAAAATAGGCACCTGACACCTTTAAGTATCAAAATAGTAGAGGTTTTCTCCCCTTCACTGCCTGCCAATCCACCTCCACCCCAATATAAAGATCAGGTCTGCACTGATGAGTTCTTCCACATCAACACATTGCAGATGTTTTCCTTCCCACATCCTGAATCCAGAGCCAGAAACCTCCCTTTCAGAAAGACACGAGTATGTTGTTGGGCAGTAGCAAAGCCATCACATCAGGTTTGCCCACAGAAACATAGGAAGAGGTTTAGCTCCCAGTGTACAGACCTCGCAGCTCTGCCCTGTCCCTGCGGGGTCCCTGTGTCTGTGTAGACCGTGGTCTCGCTCCCATCGCTGAACTCCAGCTAATATACCTTCCTCTGGCCTCTGGAGTGCCTCAAAAGGGGGCAACAAAAACACAGCAGCATGAATGAGCCACATATAAAAGCCAAGCGTGATGAGGGCTTTGGAAACATTCGTATGGATTCCTCTTAAAAGCTTGATGCAAGAGAGAGGAATAGTGGTGTCCATAATGCACGTGGCTTTATTCCTGTGTCACCTGCTCCTAGGGCCTCATAACACAATCCTGTGATCCATCTAAGCTTCAGGGTTAGGAGGCAAGAGTGTGAGCACAATCTCACCATTGTGATTCAGCTCCCCTCCAGCTGCTGAACAGTTCCAGCAACCATCCGTTCTAAGCAAAGAAAACCTTTCAGCGACTAAGATCAGAAATTATCCATAGTTACCACTACCTGGGATGTTGAGGGAATGCCCCAGCTGCCCTCTCCAACAAATGCCATACTCCTGACCTAAAACACACCCTTCTGCATTGGCTTTGTCTTTGCTGCTGGGGAAGAAAAGTCTACAAGGAAGAGGAAGTTTCCTCAGAGAACAGCTTTTATCTAACATCAACAGCAAGATCTTCAGAGAGCCAAGGATTAATGAGCTCATTAGCAAACAAGTTGTGTGCTGCTGCAGACAATAGCAATATCTGATTTCAGGCACTGGAACCCTTTGATTCCTCTCTTATTTGTAGGCCAGATCACCTGAGCTATCTGCTTCAAGGACCGAGCCTTAGTTGTACAGCTGAAATGTAGGCCTGGTGCACTCAGACGAGCTGTGGTCTCAAGAAAGCTGGGCCAAGGAAGTTGCAAGTGCCTCAGTGCTGAAAACCCAGTTCTAAAACTCAGGCCAGGGAAGCGTCTTGAATTCCTTTCAGCTTGCATTGGAGCAGAGCAGTTGCAAAACTATCTCTCACCATTTTACAGTTTCCATGGGCATGGAACCACCACAACATCGCAAAGTGGTCCTAAAAACTAAATATTCTCCCATTAAGCGCCATATTTCTGGATGAGTTTATCACACCTCAACATCTGACCTATATCATTCTCTACCAGAATAACAAAACTTAACACCCTATTTCTGTGCTTTTACAAGTGTTCCTAGACTGTCACCAAGATCATGCAGACCTCTCTTTTTTTTGCTAATCTGCATGGGTTTGACCTTCTGCAGTCCTTTACTAGAAGGCATTTTCTGATCTGCTAATCATTCCCAGCTCTGCTCTGGCACAGATCTTGTTCACCAGCATCCTTCTTGAAATGCAAGCACCCTGAGCAAGCTGAGCACTCCAGGATTTGCGTCCGTGTCAAAGACAAACATGTAACCACTTCTTTGAAACTGGATACAGGTCTGTTTTCATGTCCTCCTTTAGACCTTGTCGCCACCATGACATAGAGGAGCTTGCGATTAGCTAAGTATCTGCCATCACCCCATATCAATCTTCAAACTGCTGGGACAAGTTCCCTTATTCTGCATTCCTACACTATGCTTTTCAGTCTTCAATGGATGATTTGCCATTTCACTGTATTCACATGTGCTCCGTTTGCTTACCCCACACAGTCAGCCTGCCTAGGTTCCACATGGTTATGTCTTTATTTTGCACTCCTTTGCATTCATGGGTATTTTTTACCACGTGTGCTGCTAACAGGCAGTGTGAGACAATATAAAAAGAGTATTAGTTATTCAGTCCAGGAACAGCAGGAAAGGTGACTACTCTTCACTCACTCCTTCCCTTTTTTCTCTCGTGTAGCTGCTGCCATTTTGGCCAACCGTAAGGACTTTTACAGAAAAGGACAGTGCATAGTAAAGCAGATGGAGATAAGAGTGTTTTGGCTGACAGTGAATGCGAACACAAGGATGTGGGGTCTATGCCAGACCCTCTCCTCGGAGCTCGCCCCCATGCAGTCTGCGAGAGGCAAAACATGGGCACAGGGATGGACACCTTACACAGCTGGGGCATTCCATCCTCCTCTGCAGGTGTATGTGAACACGTTTTACACCAGCTAGCCAGCCAGCCACAGCAGCTGACCGTGTGGACTCACTGTCTTTAGTAACCCCTGGGTTGCTGTGACCGGTGTTCTCACAACCCTCCAAGCCCATCCCTGTGGCTGGCACAGCCTCAGATGTATGTTATATTCTCAAAGGCCATTCTGGATTCAGCAATACTTTATTTTTTAAGGTACTAAACACCTTGCAGAACTACAGTCTGTAGAATATACATCAATGTCTTTTCTTGTTTGTCTTTCGACTACCAAAGGAGTTAATATCAGCACGAGCATAAGAACTGCGGAAGGCAGAACAAGCTATATGAACTTCCTTGAGTCTGTTGAGGAACAAGAGAGTTCTCATTAGAATTCATCCAAATGTCATCCTTGGTTTGCTTCTTTCAGAAACTTACTATTCCTGTGTGTCTAAAATGATTCTATGGATGTGCTGTTCATCTGAGCTAATTAAAGCCTGTAGACTAACAGGCACATTTTGCTCCTTTTCTATCAAAAAATGCTGGAGAGGCTCTATGTGCAAAGATGTGTGGTAGATCTTGGGGTTATACTATGACAACCTTATTTGTAATAAAAGGGATTGATCTGAGCTGATACTGTTTCTTGCAAAACAGATTTATTATTTTAATGTTTCAATAATAGCCTAATAATTTTAATTCCAGGAAGGGGGAAGGAGGAATATGTTAAATTCTTGTATTTGCACTCTTACAAAACAGTTTCTCTTTTATAAAACAGTTAGTATTGAATATGTTAGTGTTATAACTGGGTATATTAACTCTTTCAGGTATTTTTGGCCAGCTTTTTATATAGCTTTTTTGGTTGAAAACTCTGGGGGTTGTATTTGAAGAACGATGGCCAAGCATTTATTACATCTCTGCCTTTTAAATATCTAGTGATTGGCTAACTAAATCTGTGATTTGAAAACTCAGATTTTATTCTGTTTTATGGACTCCTAAGCAAATAAAACAATGGAAAGATCTACTCTGGAAAGTGTCACTGTATGCACTATTCTGATTTTTTATTGTTGTCACTACCTTCATAATGTGTTGAAGATTGCAATAGTTTGGATGAAAATACATGCAAGGCTATTTTAAGAGCCAAACCCAGAATGTTGCACAGCCAGATTTCTGTTGAGATTTAAGAAAACCATTACTTCATTTTTGTTGTGTTTAGATATTGATCCCCTGTTGTCACTTACAATTTGTCCTGTTGGCTACAACCCCTTTTGAAAACACAAATGCTGTTCTCTGCTGGGAGCACGGATCAGCGAAGGCTCTTCCCATGGTATATATTAATATTAAGACCATATTGGAATGAAAGGTCTGCATAACAAATTAGATTTATAGACGGATAAGACAGACAAATAGAAGAATTAGGTAGAGATCCAGCCTCAGCTGACATATGTTGAATCAATATTAAAATAGCTGTTTTAAACCACAAGGCTTTTTATACTGTGTATGTTGACACAAGTTACCAGGTGGAGAACAAAAGTGAGATTTCTCCAAAGCAAAGTAATGGGACAATTTTTTCAGTGGTGACCTCAGTGAGGCAAGAAAATTAGAATCTCAAAATGGATAACATTTTTTATTCAAAAACGTATGGTACTAGTACAGGTTTGCCATGTTATTCTGTAAATCCAGAGTGAACAGGTTATAAGCATTGGATGAAGGGAGGCTAACGCAAATAGAAGCCCATGGCTTCTAGCACTAACTGCTGTAATTGGCACAGGATTTCCCCCTCCCCAGCTGGCTGGCATAAGAAGGGGGATGTTGAAAGATGCATCCCGAGACAGGTTGAGCTGCTTGTCACCAGCTGTTGGGGCAATATGTATCGCCACGTGATGGCTCTGACACCGCTACAAGCTCTTACCTATTTTGGGATGTGTCTCATTTAATCAGAAACTCCTGCTGCTGCAATACTATTCATGGCAACAGCGCCTTGAGCATCTGCTAGGTTGGGGTCCTTTTGCACTAGTCATTACACAAAGTTGTAGCCAATTATAGTCCCCAGGACTGATGGCTCACTCCTATTGCACTCAAGGGGAATTTTATCTCTGGTGCCAGTAGGAGCTGTAGTGTACCTTCCCTTATCAAACCATGCATGTCCTTTGTAGTACAGATCTCAGGTAAGTAATGCATTGCCTGACACTTGATCTCAGCAAGGAAGGCAAAACCTGTGATGAGAAATAATGGGATCGGTGGCCATGCTAAGGTAAAATAACAAGTTAATGGGCAGGACAAGAAGCAGCAGGTACCTGAAAATTCCTGAAAATTAGTTTAAACCATTACCAGCACTTCTGCATTGACTTAATAAGCCCATGCGGGGTTTCCTTCAACAAAGGCTTGTACCATGGATATCACATTTTTCTAGGGTAAAAAACAAAGAAAAAACCCTAACAAAATCCCTTAAGAAGCCATTGGCCATAAGGATCAGTTTCCTGGACTTGGGGATGCACAAGAAAAAATTGTTATCCGTCATCTTAACCACGCAAATCCAACACTGGTCAAATTATCCCCCTTCCTCACCGCCCCCCTCCACTTTCCTCTTCCTCAGGAATGCAGACCAGATTTAAAAGCAGATGTACACTGCTATTCGGGTACTTTGCAGACATCTGGTGGTGATCAGAGGGCCCTGTGTCAGTTAATCCAGCTCACAGCTGGATTAATTCTAAGAAAAATAAATATCTTCAACAGCGGCTGGACTGTTGAACCCCTGAGGACCTGGGTAGGAGCAAGGAAGGTTCTTATTAAGTTGCCTCTGGTGTTATCAGCTGGATATGCCCTACAAAAGGGACAGGAATCCTGAGTCCCCAGTCCTGGCTGAGTGAAGTGACTGAAAGTGCCTTGGTCTAGGATTGAGCTGTCAGCAGGTGCCACATCAGAGGATACTTGGCAGTCTGGAAATCACTCCTGCTGTGCACTGTAGTGTCAGTGTAGTCCTGCTATGTCCACCCTGGTACAGAGGCAGGAAATAGATCTGGATCTCGGAAAGCAAAAGGGAGACCAGCTTCCCATATGAAGGGCATTAATCCGCAGGAGAAGAGTATTTCTGAGGCCAGATAGAGAGCAGGACTGCCTGTTTGAAGAACCAATCCTGGGGTGGGTCAGTGTGAAGGTGAAGCTACAAGAGCTAACTACCTACAGCTTGCAGGTCTGAGCCTCTTCTCAGCATTATGCGTCTTGGAGCAGAAGGGCTGGTTGGGTCAGGGGAGGGTGAGGTCTCTGCAGTCAGCAGTTATCAGTATTAACTGCTGTTTCAATGGTGCCTTAATACTACTACAGCATGGGCTCACCACCAGCTTCTCATTCTTCGTGAAGTGCTGGGATCCTGGAGGATTGCCCACATATGTTTTCATTCTATCAGGGTAGAACTGGTATAGAGAGGGTCTTGAAAGACCTCACTTAGTTTACGATGTCAGCCTTATCCCTTGTTATCACCTCCAAGGGAGAAACCTAGAGCTGCTGTAGGTGATCGTAAAACTTGCACCTGACAGCAGACAAAATAAAAAGGTAGCTGAGTACTTTGGTGAGGTGGGAGACAACGCGGAACTTCTGTTGACTTCGATCAAGTGGCTTATTTGGGTCTTCCTCTACTCCAGAAGCACTGTCAAGAGGAAATTCCAGCTGAGAAGGCATGAACTCCTTTTTTCAAGGCATCTCGAGTGTGTACAAAACTTGCACACAATTTTTTTGCCTATTTCACACTAGAGAAACTCTTGAGATACAGGACTGTCCAATGAAGAACAGCACACAGATCCAGTGTGAAATCCAAGTATAACAGACTAGCACACAGCCCTCTGTAAGCGACATTGTACACAGGTACATGTGTGTCTTCTTATTATAGCAGTTTCCAAACTGTGGGGTTATGGAGCAGCTGGTTAGCTCAAGAGCTGATAATCCTTAAGCACTGAAGTACACAGAAAAGGTCATCATAGAACCATGTTGATTGGGGAGGATCCTTGTGCCTTGTAAAACCTGAAATCTCATGTTTCTCACCATCTCTTCTAATTTAGCTTCCTATGGAGGGTTTTAACAATGTGAGAAGTAACTAGAAGTAAATATGGAGGTTTTCTCCATCTGCTCAGATTTTAAATCCACAGTTGGTCAAGCCCAGCACACTGAATTTGCAATAGGTTTTACTCTGTGCTACATACAGAACCACCCCTCTAAAGCCCTAGGAGGAGCATTTGCAGGAGGAGGCAGCAAAATTGCCACTGCACTGATCCCCAGACCCTACCTTGTGCTGCAGGGAGACGAGCAGCGGGACAAACCCTGACACTTCCAGAGTGTTCTCTGGCAATGGAGACAGAGCATCTCTGCTGCAGGAGGGGACAGGCAGCTCTGGGTGGGAGACAGAGGAATGTGCAGGGAGAGGGTTGCTGTGAGACACTGCAGTCACAGGCAGGCCGGGCAGGACACCACCAGGAGATCTGCCACCACATCTTCCTTTGCTGCTGAAGGACTCATTAGCTTCACAGTTTATAAACTCCCTGCAGTGGTGCCCAAAGCAATCCTGACCTGCAAAAAAAAGTGTATTTTCTTTTCCTTAGTTTAGTGTCCCATCAAGTTAATGAGACTGGAAAGACAGAATTGTTCTGATGAATGCTGGGCTATATTTCTGTCAGAGAAATGATAACAGTTTATAATGCAAAGGCATATACTTAAGTTCACCTTATGAAAACACTTTGATTGCCTTTTTAGCCAGTGTTAACTTTCCAAAATTTTTAAAACTGCTGATGTTTGAGAAGTTTGATTTTCTTGCCTGCAGCAGGGACACAGCTGAGTGGTTTTGTTTAGAAGGAAGCGAAGGGTGTTTTTGTCAGAAAATGCTGAATGTTTACACAACAATCAGCCCTGCTCAGATGGCACATCTGCTTTTTCAGAGACTGGCAGAAATGCAGTTATAACAGCAATATTTTGTTCCCAGAACTGCTTGAAAAAGAAAACAAACCCCAAAGCTGGTCACTGTCTCCACCTGGAGAGAAAAGGCTGCCTGACATAACCAACACATCCCATAGCACAAATCCCACTCCTGTCCACAAAAGGGGGCAGCCCACTGGGAGCTTGAGAGCCTCCAGAACTCCTCTGTAGAGATTTCCCCAGCAGCATGGAGAAGAGAATGGGCAGAAAATAGGGAATTCAAAATATTTGCCAGGAGCCCCTGGAAAGCCAGGAATCGTCAGCTTCAGGCGTGGTGTCAGTTGTTCTTTTTTCTTGAGTGGGTAAGATGAGTGTAAGAAAAGCACTACTGCCATTTAAATAACAAGTGTAACTTCTAATTGCTCTGAAGTACCTCTGTTTTCCAAAGGACTGCAGAAGGAATATAGTTTCTGCATTCCTCAATAATTTGTCTTTCCACCTTGAGCCACGAAGATGATGGAGTGGAGCATCTCCCTTACGAGGGAAGGCTGAGGGAGCTGGGTCTCTTTAGTC
>VWYH01010448.1:23296-47502 GCA_013399365.1 Pampusana beccarii | reverse complement strand
TGTGGAGTCTCCTTCTCTGGAGACATTCTAAATCCGCCTGGACACCTTCCTGTGTAACCTCATCTGGGTGTTCCTGCTCCGGCAGGGGGATTGGACTAGGTGAGCTTTCGAGGTCCCTTCCAATCCTTAACATTCTGTGATGCCGTGAAATTCTTCCTCTATTTCTTTCCTTAATACTGTCTTTATTGCTTTTTTTTTGTCTATAGGCTGAAGTACCTCTAAATCACACCAGTGATCTTCATCATTCCCCACCAGATCATAGTTAGCCTCAAGTGACTTCGAGCCATGGTCTTGCAAGCATGTGTCAAGAGTGTGAACTGCTTGCTGATGCTGTAGGCCAAAAGTCCCTGCAAAAAGCATCACTAGGCCCATGGACCAGGGTTAAATACTTCTTTGCTGCCAGGTCACGTTTCTCAGCCTGTGTGGAAAACAGTGATTGGGGTTGGTTTTGTTCTCCCAGCAGAGGTCTGATCTGGGGAGGTTGTAGATCCCTGCTCAGTCAGTCAGAATAGCACTTGCTGAAGAGAATCAAGTGAACTAAAATGTGCCTAAACTCCAAACCTGACAACTGGTGAAATGCATTCTCCTGCAAGCCACAGTGTTACCCAAGCCTCTCTGCTACCACAGGGTCATCCAGATTGTGGAGCAGAGCCCTGCAGTGAGCAACGCACATTCTGGGCACAGACCAGCGAAGTTCAGCTAGGTCAGTGCTTGGTTGAACTGGGGCTTTACTGGAAACAGCTGAGAAAAAGATTAATCTTTAATCTGTTTCTCAGTCACGAAGACATGCTGTCCCGAAGGAGAAGATGTGACACATTGCAGAGCTGTCTGTGCAGGCTCAGAGGCCCTGAGGACCTTGCCAGCAGTCATGGGAGAGGCAGTGCTCTGATGTGGAGCACAAACCTTGCCTTTGGTTTGCTTTTTTTCCCCCTCTGCTATCTAGGAGGTGATCTCTCTTTTCCTTTTGCCTGGAATGAACATTACTAAGAGCAGGGAGGCAAACTGAGAAGTTAATGGAGCAGAGACAAGGGTTAGAGCTGCTGCTTTTATCCCCCAGGAGTAATTCTACTGTGCAAAAATGTGTGAAAACAGCAAATTTTAGCCACCAGGTTGTGAGCACCTGTCATGCTGGTTTTGAAATACTGTGAGGCAAAGAGGGCTGACCATATCTCTGAAGGAGCAGCTGTGCGAAGAAAGGCCTGGTCTCGCAGAGGTGCATTGGTGGGCAGTGGCTGGGTGGTCTGGATCTGTGGCAGGAAGGACTCCAGCATCTCAAAATCAGGACGCAGCTGTGTGCACCAGCCCAGCCTATAATTAAGCAGTGATCCTCGGTCACCCTCTTCCTGCCGGTCACTGAACCACACCTCAGCTCCTTGCTGTGTGTGGTACGTGCCTTGTGGCTCTCAGCCACATTGAGAGGCTGATGTGGGGTTTCCAGGTCTGTGAATAGTGGCTGTGTGTGCCGCCATGGGTGTCATTCAGGTGTCTCCACTGCCATCGGGAGATGAAAATTAGAACAGAGATGAGGTGAAGCTGAGATAATATCTAAGGGGCAACAGTGTCTAAAAGCCCACATTAGAAAGGGCCTTAGCTGTGTGCTCAGCACTGACCCACGTGGTTAGCAGGCTAGACACAGACATGCTGGCCCAGAAGTTTCAGAGTGTGGGGGACCTGCTGTTGTCATGAAGCCAGTATGTGAACCTGCATGATCATACCTATGTTCAGCATTTCAGTGTGAAGAAAGCCCAGGTTCATCTCGGTCTTTGTGGCTTCCAGGGAGTAACGTGATGGCCATTATGTCAAAGGATGTCCCAGGTTGCCTGCTGGTCTGGCCTACTGAGCATTTGGGTGAGAGTCACACTTTGAAATAGTTCAGCAATGGGTTCACTCTGACCCGCAGGAGCTGCTCCAGCAGAAGGAGAAGCTCAGTGTTTAGGACACAGCAGAGCACAGCTGCCTGAGGAGCTCTGCACTGGCTTTTGGCCGGGACGTTTCCACCCAGCCTCTTTCCAGACTTGGAGCTGCTAGAGTTTCAAACCATTTCAGCTGGACTGCCCCTGTGCAAGGTAGTAACACCTATATCAAGAGCACTCCATTACTTGTCACCTCTTGTAAATGAAGCAGGACAGCATTTGGCTGAGAGCCCTCCAAGGATGACTTGCATGCTGCAGCTTGCGGTGGCACTGGCTGACTAAGCAAAGTCCGCTTTGAAAGAGCATGATGGGAGCGTGCTGCAAGACTCTTCGACATGAGGCATGAAGGAGAAGTCGTCACTACTTATTGCTGCTCCCACTTCAGGATTGCGTTTCTCTCTGTAGGAGTGAGTGTCTAGTAAAGCTTTTTGCATCAAGATGTTAGCTTGGATTTACTGGCTGGATTCTAATTCAGGCAGTTACCACCTACCACTGCAAACTTTCCATGCCATTTCAGTTGGCTACAGAAGGATTTTTCATTTCATGTTCAAATCCGATTTAAATAGTTACTTCATACACTTGAGCAATTCCTTTATTTCACACCCAGTGGTGAGTGAAAAGATGTTATGTAGCATATACTTGGATCCACTTCAGTGGAAGATATTACCGTCACTACTGGGGCTGCAATGCTGAACAAATCTATGCTGAAGGGAGCAAGCCAGCAAAACTGGAAAATGCTTCATTGTAAAACATAGCGTAGGGCTTATAGTATCCTACTCAATACACCAGAAGCTCATGACAGAAATCTATAGTAACTCCAATATGTGATTAATAGTAAATGTTCAGTTCTTGAAAATGTTACTGGTGCTCACGGTAACCACAAGAAATGAGATCTCCACTGAAAACAAGCTAGTTAAACACACAGCTTAGTCTCTGCAACAGCGGCCAAACCCCATTCTAGACACCTGCAATTTTCTGGCACCCAAGAGGAGAGACTCTTCCTCAGCTTCTCGAGTTCCCTCATTCCACCAAGTAAATTTTTTCTTCTCTTATATTCCAGTTGTTGAAATTCATTCGCCACCCTCTGCTCAAAACTCTATTTATCCTTTTCCTCCCACTTTTCAGAACTGTCATGGTTATCAGCTCAGCAATGTGCAATATAGATTCTTGAGATCTGATGTCATCTTGCTTGGCATATGTTACACCCTCAAATAAGCTGTTGTGCTGAATAATGTACCATATGTATATCTCCCAGGTCCTCCCAGCATTGTGAAGACTTATCCGTGTTCTGATTACGTGCCACTTAAACCAAGATTTTTGTTCTTGTTATGTAGAGTTTCCAAGTCTGGTGTTACCAACTGAAATAAAATCCTCAGCTCACCCTCTCTTCTCTGCAGCATACTGCTTTGCCTATCAAATCCTGAAAAGGTTCTGGGAAAAGCCTACTCTGATTATCTTTTGAAGAAAGGAATTGTGCTTGCTTATAGATGCCCACTTGTGCTGCAGCACTTGAGGTGCTGCTTTGGATTGGGGTTTTGCTTGCAAGTGGTTTTTTTGCATATAGGTTGGGACATGGAGTGGAAAGAAAACGCAGCAGTGAATTTCAGCCTTCCTCGGGCAAATCAACAGAAAGAGATTAACACCCAAAGTGTTCTTCCCGTCGGGGTTCAAACGGTATGCTAGGAGAGCCTCCTGTCCCACGGGAGTGTGCAGGACTAGATTGGGTTACCAGAGATGGTATGAAACCACTTCCTTGGAGGCTTATTTGGACTTGACTGGACACAGCCCAGTCTGACTTAGTCACAGCCCTGCTCCAAGTGGGGAGGGACAAGGACCGCCATCACCCCCTTGCAGCCAACACTGAGGTCGTGCTGTGTGCCAGAGTCTGACCATGCTGGTCTAGAAGGCTGCAGACCATGACCTCAAGCATGGGGGAAACACAGAATCATTCTGGTTGGAAAAGACCTTTAAGATCATCGAGTCCAACTGTTAACCTGACACTGGCAAGTCCACCACTAAACCACATACCTAAGAAACTCATCTACACATCTTTTAAACACCTCCGGGGATGATTACTCAACCACTTCCCTGGGCAGCCTGTTCCAATGCCTGAAAACCCTTTCCAGCAAGTATTTTTTTCCTAATATAAGATCTAAACCTCCCCTGGCACAACTTGAGGCCATTTCCTCTCATCCTGTCACTTGCTACTTGGGAGAAGAGACCAACACCCTCCATGCTACAACCTCCTTTCAGGTAGTTGTAGACAGCGATCAGGTCTCCCCTCAGCCTCCTTTTCTCCAGGCTGAACAGCCCCAGCTCCCTCAGACCCTTCACTAGCTTCATTGCTCTTATTTGGGCACGCTCCAGCACCTCAATGTCTTTCCTGAAGTAAGGGGCCCAAAACTGAACACAGGATTCGAGATGTAAGCTCACCAGTGCTGAGTACAGTGGCACAGTCACTTCCCTGGTCCTGCTGGCCACACTATTCCTGATACAAGCCAGGACGCTGTTGGCCTTTTTGGCCACCTGGGCACACTGCTGGCTCGTGTTCAGCTGCTGTCAATCAACACCCCCAGATCCCTCTCTGCCAGGCACTTTCCAGCCACTCTTCCCCAGCCTGTAGCGCTGCCTGGGGTTGTTGTGACCCAAGTGCAGGACCTGGCACTTGGCCTTGTTGAACCTCATACAATTGGCCTCAACCCAACAATCCAGCCAGTCCAGAGAGGACAGAGTGACCCAGAGTGGCCAGAGAGCGCAGGGTGGTACCATGGTGCTCCTGCTCCAGCTGTAGACCATGCCTGGGCCTTGGGTTCCCTTGAAATGCCCCTGCAGGTAATGGTCCCTAGCTGGAGACAACAGAGTAGGCAGTGACTCCTCCCAAGTGCCCCTGATCCCATTTCCCCAGGTCTTGGGCACACTGCTGCAGACGTCTCCCTGCAGCCAGCCCTGGGTGGGACTGCCTTGTCCCCTGCACAGCACAATCCCCACAAGGCATAGGCACATCTGGACACTGATGTAGCAGTCATGGCACGGCTCACGCTGAGTCAGACACGTGCCTGAGCACTGGACACCTTTTTTGCCCTCTCGAAGAGCTGTATAACGACCAGATCCAGGAGGTTTCTGTGGTGCAAGGGGCTGCAAGTGCTACTACAACACATCAAGGGCCTGCTCAGATGGACACTCTCGTTTTAACCCATGAGGTCTCCTGACACATCCCATTTTCAGAAAAACTTCTTTGATGTCATTTCTTGGAGGAACATAATAATGACTGCATGTGTAGTGCTCTCCAGTTGTTACTCACAAACATAAGCATCAGGTCTAACGAGCCACCTTCATTTTTGATTTTAATGTTTTTTGCATGTATGTTACTGGTATCATGTATTTACATGACTCAAATTTAAAGACTCCGAAGCCATTAAAGGAAATAGGAGTCTGATCACCATCATGTATCTGGTTTACAGTTAACAAAACATTCTGGTTTTCCTGGATCCCATTTGCACCCGAGGAAAACACTAGGAACAGATGGTTTACTATCCAAGTTTTACAAGCAGTTCAAACAGGAGTGGGCAAGCTACATGCTGCAAGCTACACGCTGCAAATGTTTACAGAGGTTAAGTGTAATCAGCTCCTGCTAGACCCTGCCAACTGCATTAAAAGTTAGTGGTGAGTATGGGGAAAAGCCTAAGGAGATACAGTTTTATGAACATATTACATTACTCTGCACAGCATTTAAGATCACAGCTAAAGAGCTGACATAGATTAAAGAGTCCCATGTCTAAAGCAGAGACTTTAATTTTCATGTTAGGTTATTTACCAATACTGGTGACAAGAAAAATAAATCTTTAGTTTCATTTCACCCTGCAGATGGGAAAGGTTCTTACAACAGTTGCTGGTAAGAGATACTTCATCTGGAGTGCTTTTTTGTTAGTGCTGATCTATCAGCACAGAGGGAGAAGTAATTGATAATTTTCTTTGCATAGTGGTTCCTTGTGGCAACTGAAAAGGTGCCTTTGGTGTTCTTGCTTTTGGCCAACAACAGATAAACTTTATACATCTTGTCATGCCTTATTTGAGCAAGACAGTGTGAGAGAGATACTGGTCAAGATTGGCAAAGCTTGAATTGATAAGGAAACCTAGGACTCCATCTTCTTTAACTACACCTGAAGTGCAAGCTAACAAGAAGGCCTTTGTTCTATGATTTCTATGCATATTTGGTTTGGAGGTGTATTTTTCAAGTTCAGCAAGAGCTGTACATCATCAGAGATCAACAGTCACTAGAATGTGCAGTATAATAGTTTTCTTTCTTGCTTGTCCAAAATGTAAGGTCTGATGAGTACCACACTCTCCCTTGCAAGTGAGATATTTTCATAGCTTCCTCTCCGTATCTGAAAATGTGAAATAGCTTTATTATGCTACTAAAATTAGCATAACGACTCGTCTAGTAGCCCAAAAAGATCTGCTCAGAAGTCACTACAACTCATGAAACGTAAGATATATGCTCTGTTTTATTGGTCTGTAGGAATATTGACCTGGAGGAAAAAAAATCATGTTAAATAAATGCCACTAGCTAAGACCATCCATGCTACAAATGGAGTTTCGAATTTAGAATTTGGAGAGAAGTGATATAATGGGCTCTAGGTTACAAACAGGCTTTGTTACACAACCTTTACACTGCATTTTTTAAACTAAGTCACAGGTGTTAGTAGATATAAAATGTCCTGTGGATGGTGCTCTATGGGATTAGTGATTCAGGAGAAAAAAAGGTTTTTTTTCTGAGTTAGTACTGAAACAATGTGACACCCTGGTTTACTTTCAGGACACAAAACCTAGGGCCTGATCAGCTGGCCTCATTTACATACAATAGATCTGTGTTTAATAAGTATTGAATTTTAATATGACTGAGAACTTTACTTTTGGAATCTGAACAGAATCAAAGTGCATTTACTGCTTGTATTGTGACAGCCAGCATTTTGTTTCCTGGAAAAATCTGCAATCACTCTGCTCAAGGCTTGCCAAGAACTGAGATGAGTTGTTGTGACAAGGCATCGTCAGGTTTGGCACTTCCACAGCAACTGAAGTTCTGCTCTTCTTTCCAAAGCCTTAAATACTTTAAAATACCATCTAGAAAGAAAAAAAAAAAGACACACACAGCCCTGCCTCATATGCTTGACTCCTCAGTAAGACAGTCGCAACTATGTTCAGTTTTTGATGAAGGAAGAGGTTTGGAAAGGAAGGAAAATGAAATTCACTCATGCTCTAAGACAACTAATGTTAGTCAAAGAAATCCAAAGGGTGAGTATTAAATCATTATAAAGTAACGAGATAAATGTTTCTATCAAGAAATAATCCTTTTATTCTCTGTCTCAGTAGTTTTGTAAAGCTCTAGCTAATTCTTACAATTAAATGTTCTTGGATTGAAAAAATTACTATCCATTCAACAAACAAAGAACACCTGGTTTAGAGTATCTACCGGATTACTCTTTTGAGGAATCAACAAGAATTTCAGCTCTCCTTTCCAGTACTCTGAGTCCCTTTGTCTTGTGCCAAAGCATTTGAAAAACACGTTTTTAGCGTGAGGTGCTACAGCACACCTTGGAAAATTCAGGCTGTGGGATTACAGACTTGTCTGACTCCAAGTGATGAATGTGCTACCAGGTCCTCACACAGGATCCTTCCTTTGCCTTTATGCACGTGCTGCCTGCTGCTCCAAGTCTTTATTTGGCACCAGGCTCCCAGTATGGAAGTTTCTGCAAAAGTGCATCAGGAAAAAATCAATTTTGTGTAAACAGGAGAGTGGAGAAAGTGGGAGCAAGCCAATACATCTGCCATCACATGTAGTCAGAAGAAACAAGTACACAAATTAAATGTATCTATATCAATTTAAAATGACTCTATATCAATTCTTTCCAGGGTGTGTCACCTTCATATGCTAAATTACCTACATTTTTGTAGCAGCTATCTCAAACCAAGCCCCAGGGAGACACCTGATAAACCTATAACTGAAGGATGCATTACTAAAGCTGAAAACACATAAGAAAGTTATTAAAACCTCAGACCACACTGAATGGACTGAAAGAGAATACAAAGGATATCATTATTGTTAAGAACCAGCAGCTAAATGCTTAATGAAAATCAGATGGCTTGCATCCTGTGGGTAACTTCCAGGAGCATACCCTATTTTGTTTCATTCAAATGGTCTTTGAAAGAAATGTGGTCTGGTTTTGTTCTGTTCCATCCCCCTTGTGGCAATACGCATTTTCAATAGTGCTTCAACAGAGAAGAAGATGCAGCAAAACAAGGCAGGCTCTATAAGGTTGTCCAAAACCCTTCATATAGCCTGACAATTCAGAGAGCAAATGCCATTCTGAAATTCACTGTTTCTTTCTCCCAATGTACATCTTGTGATATAGGAAATAAGACCCTTCCCTCTGTGCCAGTGGACAGTTTTCTTACCCAAATGGTGAAAAAAGGGCTTCTAAAATCTGATTTTTCTTTTGTGTCAGACTTTTCCAACAGGCATGCAAGAATTTTGGGTGCCAGAACAGCAAGTTAGAAACTCGAGAGTGGAAAATGCAGTCTTACGCAAAGGCAGGAAGGACTTTTCTACAAATGCGTGCCCTTACCGTGAAGGAAGTAAGGAAACCTTCCCTTACTCTGCCAGATAAAACAGCAAACTCACTTCCAGGAATGTGGGATGCTCAGAAACGCAGCAAAAAAGCACTGGCAATAGCCTGCACAGAGGACTGACACCATCCTGATAAAAGGGAAAACACAGTGGGCAAATTATTTTTAAAAAGTCTACACACACCACTAAACAAAAGGTCATAAAATTGCCGTGGATTCCTCTTCAACTGTTTTCTTTTATGAACAACACAGGTTAGTAAAAGAGATTTCTGCACCCACTTTTCTGCCACTGATGTCCCAGCTTCTCTCATTTAAGATGTGCATCAGGCTTCATTCAGAGTCAGCATCTTTCATGGCTATGGGTGAATTTCTGATGCACAAAGGCATCCATATTTGTCTCCGGTTCTACTGCCAACTGGTCGTTAAATCCCAGGGCAGAAGCTGTAAAAGCAGTGACAGGGGCATCCTAACGTGTGTTGGAACTTCCCAGACCAAACTCAATAAGCAATTACATGGACAGCTGGCAACTTTAGGTTCAGTCTTCCTCAGGCTGGTCAGACCACAGGAGAGTAAACCGGCATAATGGCAGTGTCAAGACATGCCAAGGTAAGGCAGGGGCCTTCTACACCAAACTGACCCAAGTGTACCTATATAGGACCTAAGGCTGACCTCAGAAAGCTGAGCTGGTAATATTAGGGGAAACATGGGTAATGCCCTGCTCTTCCCACTGTTTATCTCCAGGGGACTGTAATCCCAGCTGACCTTGTTCTCCCTGGATCTCTGGTGCCATTTGATGTCTACTGGACAGGGCTGCAAACAGCACAGAGCCCTTGGAGATTGCTCTCAAGATCTGCCTTTGCTGGAGGTGGTATCTAGCAGGTTCTGTGCCTCCCACAAAATATTCTTCGGTGAAAAAAATTTAAAAAGAAAAAAAAAAAGAAAAAAAGCATCCTGCCTGCTTCAGTCCTTCTGAGCATGTCACTCTGTTGCTATATTCTCTACTCTGAGTACCGCTGATTGCCAACACCATTCTAACACTTAGTCGTCTCTCTGTGAAGACAGCTACCTGGGCCAGCTAAAATAAGGAGACCAGGTAAACAGAATAAACCTTGTGAGCCCCTAAGGAAGCAGAAAGAACAGATGGAAAGCTGCTTTCTTACCCCATGGAATTCAGGGGGGTTTCTGAGTTTTTCATATGCTGCACTGAGGAGACAAGACCTGACAAGGATTTTTGTGCAAAATAAGGTATCTCTGCCCACTGCAGAAAAGCTACTAATCCTCTGGCTCAGCCACTTGCCTAGATCTGTGGTGCAGCCAAAAGTAGTTCTCACTGCCCTTAATTCGGAGCAGAGAGCTGAAATCCCTCTTGCACGTAATCACAGAGTATCAGCTATTCCAGGAGAATTTGTGCCTGTTCTGTAACCATCAGTTCCCTTCCCCTCTCTCGAAACTCCTGTCTGGGTAACAGCAGTCTTTCCTGTCCAAAACAGTACATTTTTATAGAACACGTAGGTCAGAAAAACTTGCGTTTTACAACAGCAACAGTTTCAGCAGAAAGTGTGTTACTGGCTGTGGAGGTGCTGCAGCCCTTCCTTTTCCCCACGGCTGCTGTTGAGCAGCGGAACATGTTACTGGAGGAATTTGTAGAGATGATGCCTCTTCCTGTGGTCACAACTAAGAACAAAACTTGCTCAGAAATCCTGGCCTGAACGTACACAGCCCAGTTTAACCAAATATCGGTCTTGCCCTTTAAAAGTAGAAACAAAAACTTTCTCCTTTTCTTCCTCCACGTCTCCCCCCACTCCTTTTTTTGTGTTTTTAATAATTCTCAGAACACAAAGACACCCCATAGCTGGACCTCACATGAAAACCTAATGACTTTCTCTTCAGCATCTGACTCTTTAATGCTATGGCATTCAAGTGCAAGTTAAACATAAGCTGAAATAACTGACTGCAGGAACGGAGAAGGGTTAGAGCAGAAGGGTTAAGATTTAAAATAAAAACAAGTAAAATGCATACGGAAAAGAAAATCAGCTACGTTTGTTTGAAATAATTACCTAAATAAGCAATAATTGCAAGTGCCAAACCCCTACAAGAACATGGGTAGGCAATAACAGCTATAATACGTGGAACTCAACAGAAAGTGATGCATGAAGGATAAGAGGGCAGACACGGGGACACTGTTTGCAGCACAGTAAGGACAACAGCTTATTCCTCAAATAGCGAAGGGCAGCTTTCAACACGACCAGTATTACCGCTTGCACAATTGCTGTTGTGCCAACAGTAAATCATCTGGCAGCAACTAATAAACGATCATTCACTGCAGTGAATAATATAATACCAGCAGAGCTGGACTCCCTCCTCCATCACTTGAAGGTTGCTTCGGATAGATCCTAGCTTTGCAGAGACACACTTCCCTGTGTGTGCTCTCCCCCTCTCACCTCTGCACTCTTGGAAACACAAACCGTGAGGTGTTTGTGTGAATTGGCAGGCTGCCTAGCCACCCTTGTCAAAATGGCTTGGCAAATTTGAGCTGAGCACCGGGTGCTTACACAGGCACTGCTTCTACTTAACGAACCCACTTGATACCCAAGGCATGCAATTTCTCTGAACTCTTGGTTTAACTGAAGGACCGGGAACGTTCTGTGTTTTTGTAACAGTAAATCACCAACAAACTCCACATGCAACACTTCAACGTAATAAAAATTTGGAACATTGACATTCATGATGAAAACAACCCCATGTGTTTTTAATGAAGGAATGAGCAAAAGGGAGCTGCACAGCGCTGGAGAACAGCCACAAGCCATAGGCTGATTTACTGAGAGATCTTACTTGCTATGGAAATGAAGTCCCATCATTGATTCCTGGTCTCAGCTCAGCTTTTAATGAAACTCACTAAACCTTGCTTGCTCCATCTTGCACTGAGGCAGACTGGCCTAGCACATTACAAGTAATTTCTGCCTATTTTTCAAAACCTGCAGCAAGTCATTGGGTTCCCCCTGTCTTTTGCCCATAAGAGCAGCAGGTTGTAGCTAGTGAAGCAGGGCCTTTCACAGTCCCAAGTACTGTAACACTCATAAATCTCTCAGCAACTGGTCCGTGAGGGTGAAAGCAGATGGCCCTGATGCTTTCCCTTGCTAACCAGTTCTTCTCCTTCCAACCTGATCTGATTTCATTTGTTCCTGGCAGCTTTGTTCCAGGCAGAAACAGCAAACCAGTGTGGTACAGGAAACACTGGGCCTCCTTCTTTGCTTTAACACATCCCTGAGGTCATGAAGCTCACCTGCCCTCCTGGCAGCCACCTCTGACACAGCTCTGCTCCAAAACAGGCTGCCCCTGGCCTTCCCTGTTCCTGGGCAGGTCTCCCAGTGCACGGAGCAGACCAGTGCAGTGGAGCTCGGCTTCTGCACTGCTGCCCAGGCCAGGACACAAGGTACTACAAGAGCGTTAACTGAAGAGTGGCCAGAGGAGGCCACAAAGCTGCTAGGGGATTTGGAGGGGAAGCTGTATGAAGAGCTGCGAAAGTCACTTGGTTTGTTCAGCCTGGAGGAGACTGAGAGGAGACCTCATCACCGCTACAGCTTCCTCTCAGGGGAGGAGAAGGGGCAGGCGCTGATCTCTTCTCTTTAGTGACCAATGACAGAGCCCAAGGCAATGTCAGGAAGATGTGCCAGGGGAGGTTCAGGTTGGACATTAGGAAAAGGTTCTTCCCCCAGAGGGTGCTGGACACTGGAACAGGCTCCCCAGGGAGGTGTCACGGCCCCAAGTCTGACAGTGTTCAAGAAGAGGTTGGACAATGCCTTCGGACACACGGTGTGAATTCTGGGGTTGTCCTATGCAAGGACAGGAGTTGGACTCAATGATCCTTGTGGGTCCCTTCCACCTCAGGACATTCTATGATTCTGTGATTAAGCCCCACATCATCATCGTCATCATCTCTGCATGGCTGGGTGTCACACAGGTGCAGAACAGCAGAGCTGCCAAGAGGCCTGTGTTCCAGATACCACGTGGGCATATGCCTGGCAAGTAGTTGGGCCAGGAGAACAGCTCCTCACCCAGAAACCCCTCTCTGCTCAGCCACTTGTCACCTTGCCCAACAGGGACCAGCACTTGCAAGCTCTGCAGGCAAAGCTGCTCACAGGTGCTCCCTCACCTGCTTCAGGGGCAAAACGTTCAATGTGCTGAAGCTGCTTAAAGCTGCTGCTCAGCGGGAACACACCTGGCAGCTCCCTACAACATGGCCCAGAGCACCGTGTCAGCTAAAGTGCCTGGACCGGGTGTGTGGACCAGAGTGCCTTTTCCATCAGCACAGTTAGGGCTGAATGAGGGCAGCGGCTGGACGCTGAGTCAAAAGCTCTGGGCTGTGCACTTTGGTATTTGACCATCTCAACCCTCTGCGTGGCTCTTCAATACCAGCTGCTCTGCAGAACAGCCTGGTCCTCCATCAGTGCTCCAGCAAGTGCACAAAAACCCATCTCCCCACCGGCAGCAGTCAGCACGAAGCAGCATTATGGAGCTTTTTGCTGAATTAGGCTAACCACCAACAACAGACTGAGAAGATTTGTGAAACTGGACGTTGGTACTGGGAAACAGTACAATATTTTATGCAGTGTCTTGGGAGTCAGCACGGTCTTCAAGTACATTGGGGATTGGACAACTCGTTGTCAACAGCACAGACCAGCCAGATCGGAGCTGCAGCGTGGTTTGTCAGGCTGACATAAAAAGCCGGTCTGTCTTTCTGTGCATGGCAAAAAAAAAAGCACTATGAATGATGAATAGTTCCCACTGCAATGCCACGAATAATACCAACCAAGAGAGGAAACCTACCCAAGTGAGTATGGAAACCATTTTAACCAGGAATCAAATAAAACCAGGTGTTTTTCTCAATGGAGTGCTAAACTACACTAGCAAAAGCAATGTGACTTCACCAATGTGTAAGTGTAGATAAAAGCCGAATGTAACAACACTTCCAGAGAGGGGAAAAGACATTTTTAAAGCAATCTTGAAAATGTTAGATAGATCGTATTCGTAGCAGTTCATTCATAACAGTTTTCAACTTATTTCTTCTGGAATGTACACGTTCCCACAACCAGCTGACAGGAGGACACAGAATAGCCCCAAAGGTACCTACACATGCGATTTCACCACAAGATTTCCTGGGAGCAGGGATGCTAAATGTGCAACTTGCGAGTGGTTCACCCGGCCCACACCTGGCATCCTCCTCCACAGAGGAGAGCGCGGCAGGCTGCATGACTCACTCCGGGGGAACAATCTGTTCCCAGCCACCCCCTTCCAGGGGCGGGCAGGGAGGAGGGGGCCCACCTGCTGTCCCCGGAGCAGCAAGACAAGGGAAACCCAGGGACACACGCTGAATTTGCATCTTGTAGGCACATGCAAAAAAAACCCCATTATTTTGAGACTGCAGAGCTGCAGCACGTACCACAGCCAGCTGCTCTGCACAGGAAGCAGGTTGCACACAACGCCTTCACGGCCCCACCGCTGCCTTCCATTCCATTAACTTACTCAGCCATTGGTTTGTCAAAATTTTGCTGCCATGCAGCCCAAGGCTCATGTTCAGTAATATTAGAAAAATCCCCACTCCCCATTTCCCCTTCCAAAAAGCACTTGTGTCGAAAGAAAGGATTGGTACTGAAGAGCTAGAATTAAAATGTAAAATCTGACTTCATCAATACACTATATTGTTTCAACTTCTTGTTCTAGCAGTCAGCAGGTTTGTTGTGGTTTGTTTGTGGTGAGTGTTTTTTGTTGGTGGTGGTTTTTAATGGACAAGACAAAGCTTTCCATAAGGAAAAAGAAAAATCTTTTTAAAAAAATGAGATAATATCCATAAAAAATACTACCAAAACTCCACTAAAAATCCAGAATTTTAATCTTGGAACAGCTTTTTTTACAAAGATATTTTAAAGATCTGAGTGTACATATCCACAAAAGCAACAACTAAGGCATATTCCCCATAGCCACGTTTATAAATTAAAGACTTTGAAAAGCCATGTGACTTGATCTCATTTAAACTTTGCCAAGATACAGGCAATAAAAATTTTAAACGTTTGACTTACTTTTACATGTAGTGGACTGTAGGTTTATACAATTATCATGAGTATGAGCTAGATTAATTTCAAATCACTGCAACAAATACTCTAGTAAGAGCATAAAACTTAAACATTATCTTAAAGTGCTCATTAGAAACCCAACATTTCAATTACAATTAAGAAATGTTAAAGATATTACATTCCTTACACATCAAGTCTGCAAGTACAGTATGTACACAATCTACAGCCTTGTCTTTATAAATAGGAAATAATTTATCTATATATCTCAAACGTGACTAGTAGCTGAAGACAAGCTGAAAGACTACTCCGATTTGGCCGGAAAAACAAACAAACAAACAAAAATGAATAGTTATCCCCATACATACAGCTACCGGAATTCTGCATCCCAAGTGCTGCCTTTTTGGCCAATCTCCTTGACTAACTCTCCTTACACCTACTCATGAACATCTGTTGGTACGTTGCCAGCAAAGAATTAACAGCCTCTCCCTTGTAACAAATTTCTTGGGTCTCTAGAACGGGCAAGACTGCTGCTAAGACAAAACATAATGAGATTTAAGTTCTTCAATTAAACAGAAGAAATACGCGCTGCAATGTTTTACAGTTTGCAGAGATAAAAGAACTCTGAACTAGACTGTCAAACAATAAAAATTTAGACTTTTTTATTTCAGTTTTTGGACGAACTGTAGTGCTCATAAGAAAATAAGACAAAACTTATTCAAAGGCATACGTGACTAATTTAAAAGCCTACATCAGCTTTCTTGTAAAACCCTAACCAGTTTCTTGCAATGCCGAGCTGCAGTACGTTTGCTAGTTAAGTCTCCTGTCCTGTCAGGAGCCAACCAAACCTCTTCATCTCACTACCAGTGCTCTGTGATTTTGACTGAACAGTTTTGCAGAGTGTGGTATTACCCTGTGCATAAGCTAAGCCTGTTTCACACACGCCTAATAACAGGTACCTGTGAAATGTCAGTACTGTACATCATTGCACTCCCCACAGCGCGCACACTTTTCAAAAATCCCCCTCAAAGTACATCATGACAATTTTTCAAACATTCAACCACCCTTAAAACACAAGACCCAAGAGTGTTCATGACAGTACAATTAAAAAAAAATATTTAACTTCCTCTCATTGCTTTTCATTCATGAGCTGCCATGAAGGGTAACATTTGACTTTTTTACCAGCCTTTTCACTGATTTTGCAACTGGACTTCATAATGTCAGAGTATACCCGCTCACATATAGTAACATGATTACAGTAAAATCAAAAGCCACAAAATAAAATAACAGTGAACATTCTGTCAGTGGAATTTTAACTTTTGGTCAACATTTCTGCTAGGCTAAAGACAAAATTATGCTGTACAAAATCACTCTAACGTCTGCAGGAATAAGCCTCTTGTTTGCTTTAGCCTCAGCTTAGTGTGTGGTCAGCCTAAACAACGCAATTTCTTAAAAGAACAGGTAGATAGGAGATTGTAAAGCTGTATTTCTTCCTTACTTGTACCCCTTAGTGGATTCTTCCCTTGCAAAACAACATTCATGTGAAAAAATGTGCTGTGGCACTCAGAAGAGTTGAAGGCAAACACGTGTATGGGCAACAAAAGCTGTCAAGGTGACAGACGATTCAAGGGACTGCTTGCTTCTCCACCTGCAGCAAGCTTGAGCGTTGTTAGCTTTCGAGGGGGATGCTGAGGACTCTTACGAAGGTTGTCGTCCATCTGCAGAGAAATAATGAGAGCCGGATCTGGCAAACAGTAGAATATAGATCATACGATTAGTCTCATTTGTCAGGGATGCCATCATTAATATTGGTTTGGGGTATTTTTCACCCTGTTATTTCAGGCCCAGGCAAAACTGATGTCTTGGTTCCTTTCCACTCCCAAATATATGCTTGTGTTAGCGTTATTATTCATTCTATCAGCATATGGTGCATTAAACCCAGCATAAATAGATGTGGTTCTGCTCAAATCATTCTGTCAAGATTACTGAAGAAAGCAGCATCGCTACCTTCTTCTAAGGGGTCGAAGTTTTACTATAGTATAATAGCCAAAAGCTGCTACAAAGCACATCAAAACTCAAACTGCTAACATCAATGGATGCTTTTGCACGTTCAGCACCTTCAAGAACGAATCTTTTTGAAATCAGAAATGTTCTAGACGTGCTGGGTAAAGTTAGATTAGTTACAGATTTCAAAAAGTATTTAAAAAAAATAACTTGCGAAAAGACCTTTTCAAAAACAGGTTAATATTAATCTCTGAATATAAAGATTCCACATTTTCATAGGAAATCCAGCTAATGCCCTCTGTGCAATGCGGTATTAGAAAGAGTCTATTTAATACAGAATAAACAGAATCACAGAAGACAGCACATGGGAGATCCCCAGAGGTTATCCAGTCCATCCCACTTCCACAAAGTAGGATCAGCTTTACCTAAACCATGCCTGACAAACATCTGTGTAACTGATTCATTAAAAATTCCACAGCCACACTTTAATACCACAAAGAGGAGATACAATCAATATCTAATGGTACAGAAGCTGATCATAGTTAATGGTCTATCTCACATACTGATCTTTTTCAAGAAAAAATGCCTTCTGTCCTTCTAGTTAAAGTGTTCTGTCTGCATCAGAAGACTAACCCTTCACCAGTATTTTTCACATAAGTTGTATAGCTTTTCATAGGTGCTGAGTGACAGCCTTAGAAACAAAGAATATAAAGAAATAAAAGCTAGAAGTAGAACAAGCAGGAGAAAGAGTGACTGTGGGTTAGTGACTGCAGCACTCAGCTGGAAGCAAGGATGGCTGGCGATCGGTCTTAACTTGCAGGACCATTGCCGAGTTTTGATCAACACCTTCACCCCCTCCTTTGCTGGAATGTACACTTGAGGAAAGATACTCTTCTTTTGTTGGTATGCACAATCGCAAGACAATGTTCTTTTGATGGTAATAAAAATACTTTTAAAGTACCGGGCTTCATTAATTATTCTTTTCAAATGACATAATATTCTTCCTGCCTCTCTACACAAAGTAACTCAGCAGAAAAGAAGCAATTAAAATAAAATGTCCATTACACAGTTGCAGTTGCCATGCAAGAGTATCTGCGAAAAGGTAACCACAATGAAGCAGAAAAATTAGAGACTGAAGCAAAAGTAACCTTTTCAATCAAGTTGGATTCCTTATTTACAAGCTGTGTGAGTTTCCGCAGATTAGCATCTGCTGTATCCTGTCCAGCCGGAGAATGGCCTGGAGAGTGAAGGCAGAAAGAGGAAGAGTGAAAAGATATTTACAAAAGCTTTTAAATCCTTAAAAAACAAACCCACATTGGAGAAAAAGTTCACGCAGTATTTTTATCCTAAGAAGAATTTAAGTAGTTAAGCCATTCCATGTGAGAAAAGAGAAGTGCTAAGCACGAGCCATAGCGTAGATACAGGTGCATTTTGCCAATGCTTGACAGAGCCTTGAGTATTAACCCTTGCTTTTAATTTTCAGTCCTTTCTGCACAACCTTGGAAGTTTTCCTTCCTCATTTCCCCATAAAAGCTCTAGCAAAAACTACATAAAATCTAATTCTGCCTTTGTTCATGTATGGAATCCTGGAGTCCTAAACGAAACAAGATCATACAGGACAAACAGGGGAAAAGAAACACAGCTTACCTGAGACAGTTAACCTGAAGTAGCAAGCTAAAATATCATCACAGAATCGACACAGATTGGGAAGCTGTTTCAAATGCTCTTGTAACTGTACTCTGGGGAAGCACACTTTATAAATCGGTGCAAGGAAACCAAACACAAAGGCATCCAAGGTCGTAGGCCTGAGAGGAGTGAAAAAAACAAAAAAACAAAGTGACTGAGGTAAGACATTAAGACCTCTACAACATAACCATTTTCTGTGTATGTCAAACAAAACATAATCAGCTCCTCTGGCATTCACCTCTTCATATAAATCTGGTAAATGCTTTGTACAGACCATCTACTGATTTCAGCACCTCTGAACTAGGGCCACGCTGGCAAGCTGAAACAGTAACTTCAGCATCAAAATCTAGTCATGCTGCCATATACACGGATAAACAAGCCACTCTGAAACATACTTCCGGCACCACAAATGCCAAGCTGTATGCCAGAGGGACAGGATCCTCTCTCACAAAGCGGTCTGACTTCATGGCTAAAGAAACAGAAGATCATCCTTTTTAGGACCTGTTGGCACTATGTTGGAGGCAATATCTGCCTCCTGCTCTGTGCACGTACCACAGAAAAAGGAGCATTCCTGGACCTACACCCTCCCTCATGAAGGCAGTGGTAACACCTCAGGGTCAGAGTATTTTTTTCTACATACAAGCACAGCAAGTAACACTTAGTGGCTAGAAAAGCATTGTGTAGTGCTACACTAACTCATCAAGCACCCCACATTTTCTTAGCAGCTGTGGGCAGCATCTGCTGCTCTGCGAAAAGTGCAGGATAAGGGAGACACCACATTGCCCTAGTTCAAAAATCGCATTTGTGCCTTTCACTCATTCAGATTTATCTCAAAAGCAGAGGGTGATACATGAAACTACTGTTTAGCACTTTCAACATTCTAGCAGGTTAAAAAAAAAAAAGTTTAAGTGTTCACAGAGTCATGTGGGACCTGTTTTATTACTCATTAACAACACACATACAAAAAAAAAATCACACTCACGTATCTCCAAAGAAAAACTGAGATGTTCCCAGTCTCTTCGACAGGAGATTTAGGCACTCCTTGGCGTCCCTGTATATCTGATGAGACACAAAACTGTTTAAGAGCCCTAGGTCTAGCAAGGCTTGTACACACAGCATTGTCCATCATTTGACAGAGTGCTGCTAGACTGTTTCAGTTCTCGTCTTTCACAGCACCAACTTACAAATCCTTCACTACACAACACCACATGTACCTGTGCTTCTACTTCAGCGAGACTGTAGAGTGGAGGCCCGCCCCTGGTCAGCAGGATCCTGTTCAGCGCTTCCCTGGACATCTTTCCAGGCAGATACAAACTCAGCGGGAAGGCAATCCTTGAGGCGAACCATGGTTTTGTCACACTGGAGTAATTTTCAGCCTCAACCCAGAAAGTGTGCAGCTGTATCAACACAATGACAGACACGACTGGAATCTGAGTAAGAATAGTACACATCTCTTAAAAGCCTGATGTGTAAGATCTCTGTTACAGAAGCAGAAGTGCCAAGAATTATTGTAATTTAAGGCAATCAGGCTCCAGAAAGGATTATACTAATCCTTCTGAGTGTAGGAGTATATAATTAAGGAAACAGCTAAAGAGAAACAACAAAGATATTATATAGACCTATATACACATGCATAAAATGACATATACACTCATGTTCATGTATGTGTATATATACATACACACACACAGTACATACAAAATATATTTTAAAAAGTTGCAGACATACAGGATCGGGTTTGGACTTCCTATATTTTTTAATTTTTATATAAATTTTAAAATAAAGTACATTTAAAAATTATTAATTTGAAACCTTGTGGACCAGCTGAAGAGGCTAGCCTGTAATATCATTTGGTCAGAATATTCTTCCCTTTACAAACTGAAGCCAAAGTCATTCAAGAGACCCAATGTCTGAGTATTTTTATAGCTCTAATGTAGACTAATACAGTGAGGCCATGTGGCCCATCTGTTATTTAGAAATGAAACTACCGATGAGTATTTTAATTCCTCAAAAGTTCTAACAGAACAGTTCAAAAGGCTTCCACAGTTGTGCACCCCACATCAGACACACCGCATCTTACTCAAAGCTTTTTCGAAAGAATCAAATGAAACAAAAACCAGCCACAATAAACCGCTTCCAGGATACCGTTTCCCAAAAAAGCATCTAAAAGAAAAAGCATTCATAGGTGGCTTTTTAAAATGTCTTTTGTAAATGTATTATTACTCCTTCAGATCCCGGACACACACATTTCCTTCCTTTTCAGAAGTTGCTAGACAGTATCTCCCAAACTGCACTAGCAAAGCAAATACATTCCAGCCAGGACTATCACTGAGAGATCTTAACGTCTCCCATGTGGGGCACTTCTTGTAGCACAAAGGATTTCTCAACACCTACCAGAGCAGGAAGCAGTTTCTCTTTAAGTAATGCAATATATGCCAGTGTATCAGCTCCTCGTTTTGCAGACAATTCATAATCAGCATTATACTTCTACCAATAAACAAAAAAAAATACATACTACAAACAGTGTTACACAGAACTTTCCAAAAAGACAATCAATGCAACCCAAAGTTACCTCAAACTTAACAGCTATCAAGTGAGTAAAAATAACAATATTTTTGGGGACAAAGAACGCTCTCACTAGAATTTCTTCACACTTCAAGCCAGCTATGTCAAACCTCCTTGCTTCTCCCTCTTTCACTTTCTCATTCTTAGATTTTTGGGTCCTCCTATTCATAAAATAACTGATATCTCTTTCTCACTGCTTTCCAAGCAACTTTCCAGTGATACAGAGGAAATTTTTCAGTACTTAGCATGCAGAAAACCTCTGGTAAGTCTCCATCTTGATTTTTGAAGAAGCATCTAGCACTTAAGCTGATGTAAGCATAAAAAAGGCAAGCATTCCCACCTGTTGCTGTTAATTACCATGCTAAAAGTTTAGAAATGGGATACTAACAATATGAAGGACCAAATGCACAGGTAAATTAATGCAGTCACAGCTGACTGAGATTTTAATTCTGATACTGGATCCCTTTAAGGTACATTTAAAAGGTTGATAAGTTTTTTGGACGGCAATTCACTTTGTTAATTTAGAAACAAAGGGTCAGCACTGATCCTCAGATATCTGAAAAGCAACCATACTATTTTTATGCTTTAACTCAAATAGATTTGTTGTTGTTTTTTTTTTTTTCCCCAGCGTTAGGAATCTGTGGTATTCAAACGGCTATGAAACTGCTAAATTTAAAACAACTGTCTAAGATCCCATCTCAAATGCATGTTTACAGATTCTGTTTTCCTCCCTCCAAAGATTTAAAGTTTCACTAACACGGCATTCATCAGATAATCTTCTTGACTAGGCAGAGACTGAATTTCTAATGTAAAAGCAGAACAGTGAGCTGGAGGACCATCATAGAAATCAAAAGATGATGCCATGCTTCATCAGACATCCTTATACTTTGTGAAAATAAGAAATTGGGTAGCTTTTTCTTTGTGAATAAAACATTAACAGATTTGCAAAAGGCAAGCAATAGCTGACTACACAATAACATGTTGTGCATCAAGAAACGCACACATTTTTATGCTACAAGCTATAGAAAAACTACATAGATTAAAAACAACGCTCTATGTATTATCCTTCAAAAAAAGAGCGCTGGAGATGATTATCCATTTAAGAAGTTAAAACCACACTTCCCAAGCTGTTACACCCTAGGTCTGCAAAGCCATAATGATGTTAAAACTGTCATAATTAAGAGTAGGATGCTCAGTGAGAAACTGATCAATTAAGGCTAGTTTCTTGTCCTTTTCAACGAACAGTTTTCTTGTACCTATTTTTAAATCTTTCACTTAAATAACAATCAAACTTACAAACAGAAAACTGTTATCCACTATTTTGCAATTCCCTGAGCTCCAGATTCTCAGAAGCCTGTATCAACATATAGAGGAGACAAGCAGAGTCACTACAAGGCAGAGAAAACAAATCTTTTGAAAGAGACCTACCTGCTTTCTTAAGAAGTTTAATATTTTTGCTGGCTGAGAAATAACAATGTCTTCTGATATCAGGACCGGTACATCTCCTTGAAGGCATAAATAAAACAGTCAATTTATATGGATGAGTTCTAACACAACTAGAAAGCAATCAGGCACTTTCCTTTTCTCCATAGCATGCGCATAAACTAAAGCGTACACAGCAAGAGAGTTCCACCAAGGTCGCAAATTTATTTAGTGTACTGTGGCCTTCGCTAATAACAATACATAAAAAGGCACCACATCAAATCAGACTGAATCCAATGTCTCCTGCCAGATATCTGATACTTCGAGAAAAAGGCTGCTTGTCTGGATTTCAGATGTTCATCTTAAGACAACAATTCCAACCCAGTCCAACTGCCCTCTCAACTTATTCAGCTCTGGGCCTCTCCTTCCCGCTACTGCAATTTTTTCCTGCCCTTCTCCTCCAAATCCATTTTAACTACCTGTTTTCTCTAGCCTTGCTACAACCACTGCATAACCATGAACTACTACAGAACCAAGTATTTCCCTTCTGCCAGAAGCTTACTGGTCAGCCTTCACTCATGAGATTGCAGGAGCAAAGACTATAGAGTGTAACATCTCGGTAACAGGGGCCATCTTATAGCACGTTCACAACACAACTGCCACAACAAACCCAACATGACTGCGCTGCTAAATACTTTTAAAGTATCAATTATCAGTAACAGTATTTGGATCCAGGGGTTTTTTAATGGATTTTACATATTTGGGCTATGAAGGAAGCCACTGAACTTCTGGCAAGTACACACAGCTAGTTCTTGAGAACACTGAAGAGCAAAAGTCAAAAGCACAACTTCTGCATGGACACAGTAATGCCTAAACTGATGATGTAGTAAGTGTAAATGACAGAGCACTCTACCCTTCAGTGATTTAACTGTGTGGAACACACCAAGACAACAACTTAAAGGCTGAGCAAACAGCCAAGCGATGTGTAGAAGTATCCAACACAAAGAAGTCCTCCCTGACACCTTATCTACAACTTCTGCGGCAACTAGGTTGTTAGTCACGTTTTCTGAGTCAACCTCTCTACTTCAGCATAGCACTAAAAACCCCAGCTGGTGCAAGTCATACTCTTTGAGGCTCACATTCCACTTCCAGCTGCACCAGCCCATTAAATTACATACAATTAAAGAACACTGTTTCCATACACGAGCCTAGCTATTATTATTATAAATATGCAAAGTGTGAAAAGCTTAAAAACAGGTATGTACTTGGCACCGCTGTTTTCCTGACTGGTCACTGCTTCACCCATACACATTTTAACAAAGTGTCCTTTGAGGCACTCTATTTATGACTTCCATAATGTTACTCTCACAAATTCATCACACTTGATTCTGTAAAACCATTTATCGGTGCATTGTGAAAGCAGGTAGCCTTCACTGGGGCGGGTTACACTCATGAACACAAAACCAAAGAAAACTCTGAAACAACGCAGAAATTGGAACCTGCATTTATAACGTGGCTGTGATTGAAAGAATAAAAACCGCAGAGATGGTACCTTTCGGAGCTCTCCAAGAGTTATTTATAGTATTCACTGTCAGGGGAGCACCAGAAAATTTGGCGTAAGCCTGAAACAAAGATTCCAGGGGGGAAAATCGAGTCAGTGTGCGTAAGGAAAGTGTCAGATTTCTGGACAGCCTCGGGCGCTGAGGCCCGGCTAAAGGCGAACGCGCCGGTGGGTCTGCAGTGGCCACAGCGCGCTCCCGGGAGCGCGGCCGGGGCCGGGCAGCCCTGCGAAGGGGCCGGGCAGCCCTGCGAAGGGGCCGGGCAGCCCTGCGAAGGGACCGGGCAGCCCTGCGAAGGGGCCGCGGCGCTGCCCGCGGCTCCGCGGGGGGACACGCAGGGTCCACGCGGGGGCAGGGCCCGGGCC
>VWYH01010448.1:3153-23192 GCA_013399365.1 Pampusana beccarii | reverse complement strand
CCGGGTGCAGGGACGGCAGTCCCCAATCGCCTCCCCAGCAGCTCAGCTCCATGGGAGCCGCCATCTTGTCCGCCCTCCGCGCCGGCCCGAGAAGCGCGGCGCTGCTGCCCTCGCATGGCGGCGCCCGAGCGCCCCCGGCCGCGCCCCGGGGCGGGAGAAGGCGGCGGCGGGGCGGGCAAGCCTGGGGGGTCACCGCCCTCCCTCGGGCCGCGGGGCAGCGGGGCGCTGCCGCGGGAGGGAATCCTGTCCCCCATCAGTGCTACCGGGGCCGCTGGAGGCGTCGCTGAGGGGAGAGGAGGGGAGGGGAGTCTGCGACATGAATCCGCTTCCCCCTGAGGAAACGCCGCCTGCCCTGGGGTACCGTCGTTTCACAGAATCGCAGAATGTTAGGGATTGGAAGGGACCTCAAAAGCTCATCCAGTCCAATCCCCCTGCCGGAGCAGGAACACCCAGATGAGGTTACACAGGAAGGTGTCCACGCGAGTTTTGAATGTCTCCAGAGAAGGAGACTCCACAGCCTCCCTGGGCAGCCTGTTCCAGTGTCTGTCACCCTCACTGAGAAGAAGTTTCTTCTCAAATTTAAGTGGAACCTCTTGTGTTCCAGCTTGAACCCATTACCCCTTGTCCTATCATTGGTTGTCACCGAGAAGAGCCTGGCTCCATCCTCCTGACACTCACCCTTTACATATTTATAAACATTAATGAAGTCACCCCTCAGTCTCCTCCAAGCTAAAGAGACCCAGCTCCCTCAGCCTTTCCTCGTAAGGGAGATGCTCCACTCCATCATCTTTGTTGCTCTGCACTGGACTCTCTCCAGCAGTTCCCTGTCCTTCTGGAACTGAGGGGCCCAGAACTGGACACAATATTCCAGATGTGGTCTCACCAGAGCAGAGTAGAGGGGAAGGAGAACCTCTCTCGACCTACTGACCACCCCCTTCTAATCCACCCCAGGATGCCATTGGCCTTCCTGGCCACAAACGCACAGTTTCATGTGTGGAACACGGCAGGTTGCGCTCCTGCATGGCCGCACGCCAGTTCTCTGGTGCCGTTGTTGTGACTTTCCACGGGAGCACAAAATTTGGCTTTCGATCAAACGCTGAGAGCAGTCGTCAGCAACTTGGCTTTAAAAATAAGGAACTCTTGACCATATGGTACCAGTTTTGAGCAGGTTATAACAAAAACCCATTCAAATGCGGGTCTTTTTTACTGTGGACCTTTAATTAAGGGCGTCGAGTTGTCAGCTGTTACATTTCAGCGTTCCTGCGGACATGCCACAGCACACGTAAATGTTACTAAAGTCAAGTGCAATGTTTNACACAGATCTGAGATCGCTCCGCTCCATTTCACAAGGAACATGGGAGAAGAGAAGAAACACATATCCTATTTTTTTCCTCAGAAAAACACACCACTGGCGATGCTAACTGCAAAAAAAAACCAAAACCAAATCAAAACAAAAGCCTACATTACATTTAACTCTGTAAAGATGTACTTAAGGTATGTATTCTTAACGACACCTTTTTTTTTTATTTTCCTTCCTACAGGGACCAGCTGATTTCTAGTCAGTCTCTCCAGGTACTTTGCTTTGGCCTGTTCACCATGCAATCGCCTCACTGAGATGTGCAAGCTCTGCAGGCAAAAGTGGCTCCAAACATCTGTGGCCCCAAACAGCTGTTTCTATAAGGAGGATAAGTCAGCCTATGGCTCTTACTAAGGCATGGTGCAAGAGGACTTAGGAGGTAAATAGGAGAGTTCGCGTTGCCTTAGGGCTCAATTCCTCTCTGTGCTGTTGTGGAGTCCAGAGCCAAGGCGGAGAAAAAAAAGGCAATCCGCATCTTCCCTCCCCCCATCCAAAAGCTCCTCAGGAACTTTTTCCTCTTCGTTGCCTGAGTGGAATTCCTGTTAGTGTAAAGGAGAAGTAAATAGCTGCATTGAGAATGGATATATGCCTTGACTTGAAAAAGTGGGGCTTCAATTTGTGTTTCTGAAAAAGCAAAGCTTCTTCTGAAACCCGTGTTTGAAACCTTATGTTCTACAAAATTTTTATGAAAATGTGGCAGGGTCAAACCCAGAAGTGTCAACATAAATATGGATGGATGTGCTTTAGAGCTGATATTTCACTTGCATTAATATCACTATGTTACTTGCCTGATTTTCAATCATCCATGTAATTCCATAAAAACTCCTGAAGCATATTAGGAGCAAAATATGAAAGCTGAATTAAGCAGCAGGGATTCCTTTTTGCTTTCCTTACCCCATTACTTGGAATCTGAACAAGTCACGGACACTTCTGTAAAGCAAAATCTATAATCTTGACAGTTTCTCTATATTCTGTATGCTTAGAAATTTACTGATTTACGTAAAGTAAGCAGAACAAATATTTTAATGGCTGAGGTTTACTTGCAGATCCTATATAAAAAATTACAGCCATAAATTTCTGTAAGAAACTTCCCTACAAAATGTTACTGGCTTTATGAAAGTTTCCTGATAACGGTTTGACACATGCCCAAGATATTAACCTCCAGTAAGATAAGCTGCAGATTGTACCTCAGAGGATACACGAGTGAAAAGGCAATAGCTAGTATTCCATTGTTTTATTGAAAATGACAACTAGAAGGTCAAATAGCCCCTTCCAGACAGCAGATAAACATCATACTTTGGGAAAATCCCTTAAAGTTCTCCTTTAGCACAAAATCCCCTTCAGTCTGTAACATACTCCAATAATAAAACTCAGCATAGCAATGAAAACTGGAAAAATTGCAGTGACCTGCAATGTGTGCTGGCTAAGTTTATCTAAACAAGGACTTAAGTTTCTGTTTATATACCTTGTGAACTGATTCCCTTTTGTTATACTATATTATGCAGCATGCCCTGTCTGCAAAATACTGCTTCCATGTGCATTCTTCAAGAATAAACACAAAGAATTAGCAGATGTAAAGCAAAACCAAAATATGGCCCTCACAAATCTAACACTAAGGAGTATGTAATCCTACAAACAAGATTGTCCTCCCACAGGGTTGATTTGGATCAGTGCAAGTGTCCTCTGTAGTTAAATAGGAAGAGAAAAATACTAAGTTAAAATGATTTAATAAAATGTTTTTGACAGAGAATGGAATTTTTCAAGAAAACTTTTAGTATGTTTTGATAAATAAGTTACAGAGTAAATGGTTACAAATAATTTCAGAGTGTTCCCTTAGGTAGGTGACAGCAAAACTTTACTGTCCTTTTATCCTTTTTTTTTTTTTTTTGTTTGCTGTAGTCACTGAATACTTTAATACAGAACTGTGATGATTTTGCAGACCTTGGGGGACTGGACTAGATGATCTTTTGAGGTCCCTTCCAATCCCTAACACTATGTGATTCTGTGGTTTTGTGTCAGGCATTTAAGCCTATGTTTCCAAAGAATGCTCTTTGGTGATGAAGGGCTTCTCCTTAATAAATAGTAGAGCAACATCGGTGTGGCTCTAGGTCCACATATTAGCCTCTGCAGCATCTGTGCTGTTTCCATCCTTTAGGTCAGGAATGAGTTCTGGACTCGGACTTCTTTCTAGGCAGGTCGTGGCACTTTAAGTCCTTCCTTCTTCCTTTTTTTGTCCCGTGCCCTTGCCTCCTGCTCTACCCCTTTCAGCCTCCCTCTTTTTCCTGGCTCCATAGCACTCTGCAGGTGCTGCTCTGTTTTTCTGACTCCACTGTGCAGCTCTCTGCCAGCCCGGTGACACCACCACATCATCCTATCACTTCCATTGCAGGGGTACAGATGGTGGGAGTGATGCTGAGGCATTTCTTGTGTGGAGACACATATGAAAGAGCAGCAGGGCAAAGAGGAAAGAACAGTCCTGTGCTGGGACACAGCAGATATAGGGGAGCACCGTCCAGCCTGGCAATGGGCAGAGGAAGAAATTAGCAACTAAAGGAGTGGGTCAACACTGCTACACAAATCAGCTAAGCAGCAGGATGTGTTATAGGGTATATACCATGCATGCAGGCCAAGTAAAGGGCATGTGAATATAGGCCAGCTGAAGGTATTTGAAAATCCCATTGCACTTGCGTTGGAGAGGAGCCCACACCCTGCACTGTGCGGCAGCGGAGCGGCTTGGGCAGACCCTTGTCAGCAGGTTCCGCAGCCCCAGCCCCGCAGCATGCTGTGTCTTGCCTCCCACACAATGAGCCCCCCAAGGGCTGTTCTCTGTGGTGCTCGTTAGTGTCATACACCAAGTCCAACGTGACTTAACATTAGCCAACGCTACTTTTCTCACTTAACATAAAATTTCCCTCCTATTGTTGCCCTTCCTTTTATGATGTAAATAATATCAGACAGCTCCAGCTATTCCAACTGCGTAGCAAGCTGCAAGGGGGCCAGCCATAGCTTCTTGGGTTTCTTCTGATGTGACAGAGGGGCTGAGGCACACACAGAGAGGCACAGGACAAAGCGGGCCATGCAGCAGGTTGGGAAGCCCACCACATGCTGCCAGCTCCAGAGTGCAAAAAGTGCCTTGCAGATCATCTACTGCCACGGGGTCTTGTGGGAAACCCTTTCCTTTGCATGGGTGGGGGAGCACAGTGGCCCACCTGATGGGTGGTTTCCCGTGGGCATGGAGGAAGCTGGTTGAACAGTTGCTCAGGCCCAAAGCGGCTTGCTCACTTGCTCCAGTTATTTCTTAATGTCAGCAACACAGAGGCTGGACATCCTAGGGGCACACACAATACTGAAAATTGCTGTAGTTGAAAGCAGAAGCTTTTTCTAAAAACTGACTTCGGTTTAGTCATCAGGTTTAGTGATTTGTTAAGACAAGCAACCTTTTTCAGTAGCCTCAATCTGGCAAGTTTGAGCCTTCCCAGTGCTCCTGAGCTCTCTAAATGAAAGGGAGGAGCAGATGATATGCTTTGCACAACTCATTCTGGTGACACTCTTCAGTTAGGAAAAGTGGATGAGTTAAATCGCTGCCAAGACCAAGTCTACACACCGGCGCACCCCAGTCCGTTTTGAACTCAGTGCCATTAATCACGTCTCAGTTCACACGGCTCCACAAAGGGCAGGCTCCAGCCGGGATCCCGACAGGTGTTGACTTTGCTGCACCTCGGCAAGATCTCCGGCTCTGCCCGGGCTCTCCCACCGACGCACCTCGCTCCCGGTTCGGGCCCCGACGGTTCGCTCCCTTCTGTCCCCCCCTTCCCCCGGCCGTGCCCCTCCGCGGACCCCGACCGCAGGAACGGCCCTACCCCGCCGCGGCCCCCGCCCGCCCGCGGGGGCAGGGGAGCCCCGGCCAATGGTCTGCCGCCTGCCGCCCTCCCTCCCCGGACCTGGGGCCGCCCCCGTTAAACGGCGGCGCCCGGAGCGGAGAGGNCGCTGCTGCTCCTGCCGCTCGCCCTGCAGCTGTGCCCGGGCCGCGCCGCCCCGCCCGCCCCCCGAGGTAAGGGCGCCCTTGGTTTAGCAAACGTTTCTTTCCCCTCTCTCATCGAGGACGGTGTTGGGTTTGCACGGTCCCGTCCGCCGGGAGCCCTGTGCTGGCAGCGAAGAGGGGTGCGGGGTCGCCAGCTCTGCAGGTGCGAGGGGAGCCGGGGATGCCGCGGCGCGGGGGGCGCAGAGAGCGGCGGGCGCCCGTTCCCGAGGTTTGCCCCGCGGGACTCGCGGTGGGAACCGGAGCAGGTCGCAGTGCAGCCGCTCCGTTAGCCAGCCCTCCTAAAATTGGCAGAAAGTGGTCTGGTTTTATGAGGGTGCTGGTAGGTGCGTTGGACATGTCTGAACAGCACTTTTTCAGTTGCAAGTCCTCATAAGGGAGAAGCGAATTTTCACGATGAAAAGCTCGTGAAAACTCTACCTCATGAAGCGCATAGGAAAACAGGTGCCTTCTAAAACCAACATTACTTTGGCAATGTTGCACACATAGTAAGTCAGGAGCTGCTTTATTTGTGAGCATGCGAGTGATATTGCTCTCCAGTAGCAGCTTGGGACTGGAACCAGCTCAGCTACTAAGTGCAGCAGTTTGGGTAACTTGGTGCTACTCCAGGAGCCTTAAAGCTGCTCCTGATTCTCTCTGTGTTTTTAAACCCCTCAATTGTCTTACAAAATTATGTTTGACATTTTAATCGGTTATTCCTTGGTTAAGTGAAGCAGACCTAAAAGACAGCCAATCAGATTAATTTAGCTGAATTTCCAAGAGCCTTTACTAAAGTCCTTGATGTAAAAACATTTAAGAAAATTGTTATATTGAAAAGTAGTGTATTGCCATCTTTTGAAAAATACAGGTTTCCAGCTTGTCAGAAGCAGTGGCCGGTGGCAGACCCCACTCTCAGCATGTGAAATTTTCAACTTCTTACATCAGGCAGAAATCACTGAAATAGGGTTAGGGTTTCACTCCAGGTGTCTAAGCCATCATTAATTATCTTGAAAAGTGCAGAGCAGCAGTGGAGCAGTGTTTACAGTAATTGTGGTTAACTGTGATCCAAGAGAAACCTTGGAGAGTCTCGAAAAGCTGGTGTGACATGGGGCAGAATTAAAGGAAGGAAAGGGTTTTTTACTTTCATCGCCATTGTCTCCTGTGCTACTGATTTCATGCCTCCTCCTCTTAGGGCTTCCTGTCACGTCTTTTAGCTCCCATCTGAAGAGCTTGCATTGATGTTTTTGGCAAAAATTGTAAAGAGTGGTTTCCACTGTCTGAGGGTGTAGTTGATCCCTTCTTAGCATTCCAATAGGAATGTGAGCAGCTCCCTTCTAAAAATAACAGAAAGCATGCAAGGGAGAGGATTCCTGGACCCTTTCACCAGTGGGCTCAGTGTAGCCCCATGGGTTTGCTTGCTCATGCTCCGAGGCATGCCCAAGTGCTCACTCGCACTGCGTGGATTGAAACCAGCTGTTTGTGCCTTTCAGCTTTGGCAGTTCTTTTCTATCCATTTGTTCTCAAGTCTGCCTTTCCAGAGATAGAAACAAAAATATGAGATTCTTCTAAAAATGAAATTTGAAATCCTTGTGGATCTTTCTTTCTTGTTCTTTCCAAACAAGCAGTTGTCTCTGTGAGGTCTAAAAGCTGTCTCTCTCTGCCAGCTCTACGAAGGATGTAAAATGAGTTTTCGTAACCCCATTCCTCTTCTGCTAGCCACTTTTGCTAGCATGTGTGTAATTTATGCTGAAGGATGGATCTGATCACATACTGCATCTGCTGGTTGAGGCCATGTGCTTTATAGAATGCAACTACCAAACCGATTTGAGCATTCATTTAAATACGCAAATTTCAAAAATTTCAATAAATGTTTTCCGTAAGGTTAGACAGACGTTTGCCAGTGTTTAGTCATTACTTTTATAATATTTCTACTCTATTTTTAAGTGTTTGGCTCTGACAGAGATTAATTAGTCTCACGGGAATTGAGATAAAATCAGCCAATAGACCTAGCGGGACTGGACAAAATGTATAGCTATATTTTGCGCTGTCGAAGACTTAAGTACTGCATTGGCAGTGCTCTGGCTGAGAAGACACAGCTCTTACTTTATGAGTTATCATTACCTGCAAAATGCTGTTGTACAGAGTAGTGATTTGCGTTTCAGTCTCTTGCTTGGGCAATTGCTTTACTCTCTGTGCAATAAGCATGGTGAAATATCCAGCCTTTTGCCTCCGCTGTCTGGGTCACTGGTTTCAGTGGGATGCTGTAAGTCTGAACGGAATGAAAGAGAAGTCCTCTGACCAGGTCCCTTTCGCGTATGTGTTTCCTAGTTGTTTGACGAAACTCTTACAAGTGCATGCAAATCAAGGTCCTGATTCTTTTTGTCCTGAAAACTCTCAGCAGAGCCATGGGATCCTTGAACCAAATGGAAGTATTTCAATGGTTTCATGAGATGAAGGGAAAAAATCCCTTCATTTTTCTTTTTCGGAAATTACATTAGTGTCTAGATGAGTGGATGCTCCAGAATGAGCAATGGAAGCAGCAGAGACCCAGGCTCTGATATGAGGGAACAAGGTTGCCCACATGGCTGTGGGTAGGCCTGTGTGCCTCTGTGGTTGTCCTCTGAGTGCTCCTCAGTCTCCTTCTGCCTGTAGCTTATGGAAACACACTGCATCAGTAGGATGGCCCCATCACCTTAGTTGACAATGATAGTTTTGAGCTTGTGCTGGCTAGAAAAGACTCACTGGCAAATGTCCGCTGTTTTTTGGCCTGGGAAACTACACTTAGTGGTACAACCATGGTCTTGAATCAAGGTAAGGTGCAGTGTGCTGTCATGTGCCTTTGCTCTCTGCCTGCTGTTAGGGCTCTTCTCCAGTGGCAGCTCTACAGGATTATGCTGGTCTTGGAGAAAAACAAAAAGCCTGTGGAGTGGCAGTGGTGTACAATGGCTAAATATGCCCTTGTATTTAAACAACACTTGTGCGTAGTCATTTGTCAGACTTCATTGGAAGGGTATAATACACTGCTTGAACAGTAGCGGGTTGAAATGGGAGATTATCAAGAAACCTAGTGGAATAGTTTATTGAATTTGGAGACATCATGGATTTAGAAATATTGAGGAAAAGCTGAGCTTGTTGTTTCAGTTGGGTAGCTGACATATGTATGAGTATAATGTTAGACTCCTTGCTGATGCATTCTGTAAAAATTAAAAGAAAAATTTGAAACAGCTTTCACTATGCCTTTGGGGTTATTTTTTTTTTTTGTCAGTTCTGTCTTTCATTGTTATCTGTGCCAGAAGGGAAGGATGAGTCTTTTGTATATAATGTATCTTCTGAGAAGCCAATGAAGTGAGAAGGAGGTTATGAACATCATATTGCTTACCTGGCATTTTACTGTTTTAGTTAGTGCCCTGAAATTGCTATCAAAATGGTTCTTAGGATAAGTACAGTGGAAATTTGTCTGAAAATGTTGATGATGGATCCTCAGTCTACTTGAAGTGTGAACACAAGCCATCTGAATTTATGAAAGCAGAAGTAAGTTTAAAAGCTTTCTGTTGAGGTGCATCCTAGGAAGAGAAGAATTTTAGAGATCTACCCTAAAAATATTTGAGTACCTGAATTTGAAGACTAGATATTTCTTTGTTAATAAATTATTGATAATTCCTTTTTAAAAAATTGCTAAAAGAGGATCAGTTGCAGCAAAATCTATATGAACCATAGAACAGATTCGGCTGGAAGGGACCTTTAAAGATCATGTAGTCTAACACCCCTGACATGGGGCAGGAACATCTTTCATTAGGTCAGGTTGCTTAAGCCACTGCCAGGGACATTGGACTAGGTGATCTTTAAAGATTATATTCATATTGTTAATTTTTGTTTTCGTATTTTTTATTTTAGTAGGACAACTTGGGTTCATTTTGAAGTATCCATATGGAAATAGTAAAGGGCATACAATCTCCAATGGGTGACTTCAGCCTACATGCTTCTTTGGTCATTATTATATTTAAATTGCTGTTGAAACATGCTTGTTTTTCAGTTTTTGACCTTCTTCCATATGCCAACAAGAGAATGGTAACAAACTTCTTGCAACAAGTACTTGGTGACCCTACGCTGGATGATGTGTACTTGCTCTCAACATTCAAACTGCAGCCAAAGAGCACAGCCACCGTATTCGGCCTATATTCATCAGCTGACAGTAACAAGTATTTTGAATTTACAGTAATGGGACGGATGAATAAAGGTGAGTTGTTTGGAGTGTGTAAGGGAAAAGTAGTGTTGGATCCATAGTTATTGTTGTGTCACAGATGTTGAAAACTGTGTGATTAGCTTTTGTGCTTGAGTCATTCCTGTTGCATGTTGTCACCACTCAGGCCCTCCCTCGCAAGATAGAAGTGTTGGTTACATCCCCTCTCACTCCTTTTCTCTTTCCCTCTCTGGCTGGATGCTGCTCTCTCCTGGGTGGGGGGAAGTTGACCTGATAATCGGCTGGTATCTCTGCTTTGCCATGGTGCTTACTCTGAGCAACGCTGAGAAAGGAACTAAAAATGGAGTATGGAGACAGGAGTCAATTTTTTTCTTCTTTTTTCTACTTTTTCCCCTTGGGACAATCACTGGTTCATATTACTCAGGAATGTTAGGGACACACGCACATGCTGCCTCATGCATATGAAAGGCAAGTTCTTGCTCTGCTGACCTTGGAGTTTAGATGTGACTATGCATGACAAACATTCCTAGCACTTACAGGATCTTTTGGGTGAATTAAAGTGTTTGTTGTCCATTTATTGAAATTAGTTAATTAAGGGTCGGAGTAGGAACTTCAGCAGACTTTTAGAAATTGAGAGCTTTCATCAATCTCTGGACCCAATCTAGGATATATTGCAATTTTAAAGTTCAGTGAAAAATTGTCAAATGATGTAGATTATTGTTGCTCCATTGACTTCACCACTGCTCAGATAATTTGCTGCTGCCAATCTTGTAATCAGGCAGCTGAGTCCAGCATACTGAGAAATCTGACTGAGAAATTTCAGTTTATACATAGGAAGATTATTCTGTATGCTGAAAAGCACACCTTTCACTTGGGAAGTATAGGGGAATGAGTTAGATAAAACATTGTTAGTTTTATTAGGTCTGCCAAAATCTTTCTGAGGTCAGGGAATAAGAACTTTCATGCTGTGTGTGTTGGGGCTGGGTAGCACATGGTCACACAGCCTTAACAGTAAGTGTTATACAATTCCTGATACTGGCTTACCTAATTGCTAAATAAATGATAGATCACGCATACTTGGTCGTTCCGTCTCACACACATAATTATTTGTGGAAATGTTATACATATATATAGGAATGCATATATATTCACACAAATACGTCTATATACATATCAAACTCTTCTCTTGATTTTTCAAGAGTACGTGCATGCCTGATGGTTACTGATACACCTTTAAGTAACAGACTTAAGAGACTTTCTAGTGGAAGGTCGTGTAGCCTCTTTCGTTTTTGTCCTTGGTACGTTAGTGTTGTATATGAGGAAGGTCTGTGACAGGATGATGGCACAGAGGTAGGCAGCATGAAGAAATTTCTTCTGTCGGTGACCAGTGTCGAGTAGATGGGCAGCATCTGTAACCTACCTGTTATAAAGGACTGATCAAACAGAGGGAGGCTTTTCACAGTAAGGCTGTTCCATGGAGGTCTCTTTGCCTCCTTATTACTTTAAAGCACCTTGTTTAAGGGACAGGATGATGTGCAAGTATTAGGCAGCGTTTTCACATGTGGTTTCTCTGGAAACGTCAAGTGTGCCGTATAGCTCCTTCATACAGGAGTTCATAATGTGAGCTGGAAATATGGAGTGTGGGGGCTGTTTGTGATTCTTTCAGGACTGGAGGTCAGCACTGAAGTGGTGAGCCGATGTCAACATCTTAGCAAAATGCAGGGTCTAAATGTCTATGGTTTTAGGAGGGTGCATGTGTGCATAGTGCTTCCTCTGTGTGGTATTTCTACCTGTGCACCCAAATCTGATCTAAGTAGCCCAAAGCAGTCCTTAGTTATCCTTTGAAGTGCCACATTTGAGAGCAGTGTTCCAAATGGTTTGCTCATGTTCTGATTTTGTGGTGGAATACCTGATAGTAAGATGGTCATAACATCTAGATGTTTTTAAAACACAGATCTGAATTACTGGGCAACTGATCAACTTGTTTTGGTTAGACCAATGTGCTTTTCAGAGGCAAACAGCATCTATGGGTTTCTTATCCTTTTTGAATGATTCCTTTATGAAACAAACAGCACTAAGTGCCTAAACATGATATAACAACAACTCTGTGAAACAGTTCCTATTTGCTGTTAGAATTGGTAGCTTCATTGAAAATCTGTTTTCTAAACAGTACAGATGAGACACTTATTTTGATGAATGTCAGTGTAGAATACCCTAGCGATAAACATGTAATGCAGGGGCTTGATGAGTTAAATCTTACGGAGCGAGATACAGTGGTCCAGAAAAACCTCCCTTCAAAAGCCTATTCTAATTTACCAGATGGATATTTGGCTTTGACTGAGGAAGGAATACTTGATCCTCCATCCAAGCCAGACTACTCCTTATCCTGAAAATATTCTGGCAGGGTCTGTTCTGGTTCATGCTATCATCTCCTCTTTCCTTCTCTAGCTTAGTGGTGCATTTGGTCACACCGATTTTATCCACACCTGGCAAGGTCCAGAGACCTTGCTTTCATACCACTAGGCATGCATAATACTCACATAACTAAAATGTCTGCAGCATACTCTGTCTTGCCAGATCTTTGAGTTTGCCAAGAAATGCTACCTTTTAGCAAGTTACTGGTGACCTCATGCACCTTTGCAGAAATGTCAGCTCTGGCAGTGTTTTGACATAGACAGCAGTGAAAACATTCCTGATATTGATCACAGCTGCTGAGACTTTAGTGCTGGTGTAGGCATACTCTGTCATGTTTATTCTGGTATAAATCTGGATTTTTTCGAATTGTTAGAATAAGGAATTAGAAATATAGTAAGGAACATGTGCTCAGTTAGCTCAGAAGGTCACCAGCAGAGAATGATAGCATCAAAGAGGGTACATTAGTACTGGAGAGATGGGAAGGTAATTTGTTAAGTGAGTAGAAATGGGATTAGTTCAGTAGGTGTTATTAGCTCTTAAGCTAATGAGAGTTTTTCCACTGCTATATCCACAATTTTTAGTTGACCTCGTGTTAATGTAGGTGTTTCTTGAAGGTCGGAGTATTTTTGAGCCCTTACTCGGTGCAGCAGTAGCAGCCCTCTGTGAATTTCAGACATACGTTCGCAGGTGCCCAGTGTTTGTGCAGCCTGGCTCCTGTCATCATGAGAAAATAAGGGACATGCAGTCTGCTGATCAGCGGGGTCTTTGGAACAAGTTCTGTCTGGTATCGTAGGGTGGTTATACACTGTCTAGTTGCACCCAGCTCATTGCTTCTGCAGATATGTGTTCCAAGAGCCAGGGAGAGATTCTGTGGAGAGAACTAGCTGGTCTAAGAGATTTAGCTTGCAGATCCTAGCTTACCAGTCTCATTTCCTTAGGAAAGAAAGCGACATTTTTTTCAATATTACACAGCATGTAAGAGTTTTTGTTTGTCTGCTGTTGTGTTTTTTGATGAGGCGTTTTACTTCACAAAATGAGAATTTGTTGTGTGTATTATCAAGTAGGTCATTCACTAATGCCTTAAAGAGCTGAGAGGGGGCTTAGTCATCCTTAGGTGGAATATCTCTTTTCTGCATTATATTTTGGTTTTACTTAGCATTTGTTACAGAGAAATGCATTGGCTTGGAATCATGCTTCCTTTGATTTCTTTAATGATGCATTTGGATACACTGTCAGATGGCTTCACTGAATGCAATATGCATTGCTGAAACCTATTTTTTTCTAGTTGTACATTTCTGTTGCAGGGTATTTCTAGGACTATCAGAAATGTCCTTGCCAAAGTGCTGACTGCAGGCTGTCCACTGCACTCTTTACCTTTACCACTTGTGTTTTGGCATGTTGTGCCCTGTGAGGTGATGTTGGTTAAAGCAGTTAGAGGCCTGGACAAAGCACTGGAAAACGCTGTGCAAGCAGCAATGCTTTACAAATGGGCAGTTGTGCAAGAGCCCTGGTAATCCTGCTCTGGGGGTCAATATCCCATTTATTATTACCATTTATATCTGCATATGGGATGCCTTTACAAAAGCTGACACATGGAAAAATACCAGAGCAATTGCAGATTTTCACAGTATCTTCCTTGATCAGCCTTGGGTTATCTGCTGCCCTCTGACAGGCCTCTTGTGTGTTCTGTACTAGTTGCGCTGCGCTACCTGAAGAGCGATGGGCGGTTGAATTCCGTGATCTTCAGCAACATCCACCTGGCTGATGGGAAACCTCATGCTATCATCTTGTGGCTGGGTGGCCTGCAGCAGGGATCGAGCACAATGGAGCTGTATCTGGACTGCCTGCAAGTAGGGGCTGTTCGGGACCTGCCGAAGGCATTTTCAGCGCTGTCTCTGAAGTCATCAGCAGTAGAGTTGCGAACTTTCCAGGAGAAGCCACAGGTGAGCGGAAGAACTGTGAGCAGGGTGAGCACCTGGAGGGATCACCAGGATCCTCCAGATCACCGAATCCAGACCTCAGCCCTCCCAGCAGCCAAGCTTTGTACAATGGTGATTCAGTAATGCTTGAGTATTAACTTGTGAAATAAATGGAAATGTAAGTTCCCTATGGAACAGGTGAAATCCTAGCTTCATTGAACCCAGTAATAGTTATGCTGTTTGTTTTAAACAGAATTTTTAGCTTATTAAAAAAAGTAGAAATTACTGCCTCCCTCACTTCAGTCCAGGTTTTTCTTGGCAACTGGACTTCTTGCAAGGCCTTAGCTCATGGTAAGGGCAGCTCTTCATCAGCTTCTTACAGCTTTTCAGTATGAGCAACGCTTGGCTGTGTATGTGGCTTTCCTTTTGATGTTAAGCCACGTGGACTAAAAAGATGAGAGAAGAGGGCTCACGTGGTGTGAGAGTCCCACCCCAATCTGTTTGACTGCAATAGCTTTTCTTCCTCTGTCTGCCAGTCAGGGGTTGTCATACCTTCTTGTCATTTTTGTATCAGCAGTATCTTCCACAAGTATCTTCTGTCATCACTAATGCAAAATATGCATTAGGAGGTGCAAAGGCATTTTGCCCCCAAGGTTGCCCACTTGCTTCGTTTCATTGCAGGCTTGAAAATTAGCCTTTTTATGGAGAATCAGTAAGGTGCCCACATTCCTGACATGAATGTAGACCTGTTTGAAGGGGGGAAAGAGACTGCTTTGGATTCAGTTCAACAGCAACAACAAAAATAATTTTTATGTGCTATGCATATAAAAATATGTGAACTTTCTGGTGTGTGAGATCATATGAATTGAAATAGTGAAAAAAAAAGTTCAAAATAAAGCCACAGCTATGTGAAAATCTGCAAGAGAAAGATTGGGGATTTTATTACAGATCAGATGGTGCTGGGTGGTCCTGAAGGGGATGGTGTTAGATGCCCTGCACTCTTAGGAAGTGGACAACCTCTCTAAAAATTAGTTTGCTTTGTCTGATGTTTCACATTTTTCCATTGTTGTACAAAAATTTTGAGCTTTGTTTTTCTTGTGAGTCCAGGAGGCACTAGATGAGCTGAAGCTGGTAACTGGAGGAACACTTGCCGAAGTGGGGAACCTGCAAGATTGTTTTCTTCAACAAATTGAGCCTGTTTCTCAGTACACTGGTAAGGCCTGCAAACAGGAGTCAACATTGTTCTTTAAGGTACCAGTGCAAAGAATCTAGTGTGATGAATATTGAAAATGTGGAGAAGCTGTGTAGACAAGTAATAACAATTCTTAGACCAAATTACAGCCATAATAATTTCCTGTAAATGTTTTAGAAATAGCTCAGTTTGGAGAGAAAACAGTCACTGCTGCTGGTGACAAAGAAAGAAGTTGCTGTCCTAGGGAAGGAGGAGTCTGTAATGATTAAAAGAGGTTTATTAGCCTAATTTGGAAGACAAACTTTTGTGATCAGGATCTGTTTGTGTCAGCTTAATAACATTTTAAGCACTCAAATTGCAGACGATTGCAGGCAGTAAGTAGTCCTAAATGTGATCAACTGCTACAGGCTTCATGAAGACAAGACCTATCGAAGTACTTATCCACATGGCCAGTATTGGTCTTCTGTTGATCACTGAAGTGTCCCGGAGAGGAGAGGAACAAGGTTTGAAGAAGGACACGGGAGACCACAGATAGTGTTGGTGCTATGGCTGCAGAACCTGCAGGTCCATGAGGGAAAAGCCATTGCAAGGCAGCCACTAGTCCTGCTGCAAGTTGGCCCAGGCTTTTGTCACATGCTGGACTGGAAATCTGCTCTAAAACCAATTCCATTTCTGCCTGTGGTGAGCATTGTGGAGGCTGAGCTGAGAGGAGGGAGGAAAGGAAGGAACTGAGGCTGCTGGGATTCCTGCAGGTCCCCAGGGTCTGGGTGCAATGCACTGTGATGGGTAAGGGTTCTCTCTGACCTCTTTACACAGCAAATCTGGGTTAGACTGCCCCATCTGTACCTCTCCCTCGTCCTTGTGGATCTGCCTTTCTGCTGCAGGTGTGAGGGAGAAGAATGGGTTCACACTGCAGGTGCAGTATGTTAATATGTGACAATCATGGGGAAAAATAAGTGAGGTCAAGATTTGAAATAGGATCCATGAGAAGTTCTCTCTCGCACCCTTACCTGTCCCCCATGCCAAACCCAGCCCTGCAGCCTCGCTACTTTTGATTAGAATAGGGACAAGATACATGAATTTTAAATGAGAGCCTCCTGGGTACACTACATGAATGCAGGCATCAGTGGTGTGCAGTGATAACAGAATCTGTTTTGCCTTTTAGCTGTGTAAATCCTCAGTTGCATATGCTTCTCTTTTCTTGCTCCTTAACATATATACACTGAGGCAGAAAGTACAGAGTTTTATCATCAAAAGTTTCTCTTTCTGCCTGAATGAACAGGCATTTGCATGTAGAAGGAACGAGTGATTCACTTTTTCCTCCTGGAAAAGCTCACGCTTCTGTGAGCAAGGTTTCCAGATTACAGACTTGCAGCTTTCTCATTTGTTTTTGCTTGTTAATCAATAATACAAGTGGTAGTAGTGCATAGAGATATTGTCTCTCCCTGCCTACCTCTGCCTGGCTGAGCCTCTCAAATGCAGTTGCTTATAATCTTCAAGTGGAATTAGTATCATACCAGTAATAATAATAACAGAACAACTCACGTTAATATATTTGAAGTCTACATAGTCAAATCCACCAAAGGAAAAGGCGCAAATGTTCCAACAGCAATATTAACTCAGTTGCCTTGCACTTCGTATATGCTTCATGCTGTCCTTTTACAGGAGCAATATATTAGATAACCACAACTTTTCTTTCAGCCAGAAAAAGCTGGAGTGCAAATGCTTGCCCGTATAGGAGCATGAGACCTGTGTATCTTGGTTAAAGCATGTTTTTTTCATATTACTTGGAAAATCCTTTGGAGAGCTTTGTACCAGAATAACTGTACGTGGCTTTGACTGTGTGCCTGGTCATTGCTCACCGCGGTGGCAGCAGGGTTCCCTCCAAGTTCAGTCTGTGAGACTGAGACACTTAAGTAGTGTAGATGAGAATATGGTGATCAGATGGAAGATGAACATCTGTATTTGGGTCTTTGTGTGTGAGTAGGAAAATACAGAGCAAGATGTGCTGGGTTTGATAGGGGAGGTCAGTATGCTGTATGTAATCATCATCACAAAATCATTCAGGTCAGAAGGGATCTGTGGAGGTCATCTAGTTCACGCAGAGTACCTGAACCTGATGCAGTTTAAAAATAATAGCTATGTTGCACCAGACAGAGGGTTCTTTTAACCTAACTAGTGTAAGAGACAGTATGCCAATATAGACCCAAGGGCAAGACTATAAGGGAGTTTAAGATAGTGGAGTTATAGTGTGGTTTTCCCTGGATGCTTTCCTGTTCTCCAGCAGTCCATGGTATATAGAGCTCTTGACTCAGGTAGAGCCTTTGTGTTTTGTACTCAGTATATGTTTCCTTCCATTAATCTGTCCAGTCAGTTTTGAATGCATGAACAAGAATGGCAAGAAATTCCTGGCAAGAAATTCAGAACATGTCTGAGGAGATATCTTCTTCTGTTTACTTTGAACCTGCCTCTTCACAGTTCTACGTGCAACTTGTATAGCGACTTCTTTGGTGGAGGATTACAGGCTGACAGGAAACTGTTCTCTTGTCAGCCATCACCCATGCTTTAATCAGGGCTCGACTTATGGCCAAGTAACCACAATCTCTGAATGACAATTCAGGACTCTGACTTTGCCGGATGGAGGCAAATGGGGTGCTTGAGCCAGTGTTGCTGCCAGGAGAGCTAGAAGAATTATCTATGCGGCATTTCATGCTGACTGGCAATTACACAAGCTAGTGGTTTTGTCTTTGCCTTGCCTGGGCCAGTTAGCTGCACAATGAAGGTAGTCACCTGCTCTAAATCCAAGGCCATATACTGGAACATTTCTTGCCTAGAGAAATCATGGATTCCTCATCATTAGAAGTGTTTGAAAGCAGGTTGGACAGAGCAACCTGACCTAGTGAAATGTGTTCCTTCCATGGCAAGGGGGTTGGACTAGATGATCTTTAAAGGTGTCTTCCAACCCAAGCCATGCTATGGTGCTATACTGTGAGGTCTTTGGAAGAGGAAGACAGGGTAGCTCCCTAACATGGCCTTGGGCCTACAGAGAATAAGCATGTCAAGGGACTTCAGTTCCCTATTGGACAGTAATTCTTCAGATCTGTCTCAGAATTTAATTATAGCTGTGAAAACTGTTCTGTTACTCAAGTTGTTGCTGACTCAGAGTATAGAGCTAGGCACTGGCTGAACTGGGGAGCTGCCTCAATAGTTGGAGTATGGATGAGAGAGATGACATGGTAGGACCAAATAACTGTATAGCTTCAGACTGTACCTTTGGTTTACCCTGCTCACTCCTGGGAAAAGCCACCCCAGGATATGCTGTGGACCAACAGCTCCCTGGAAGGCCTCTCTCGAGTTCTTACCACTGATCACCAGTCATTATGCTGTAGGTGGGGCCTACTGTAGGTCTTGGCTTTAAATAGGGGGAAAAAAAACCCAAAACACACACAACCAACAACAACTATGGGAAGTCATCTGTTTCTGCTCTGTTGTATCATTATGCAAATAGGACATGTAGTTCATAGCAGTATAACCTGTTTATTCCACCTTAAAGCTGAGCAGTCTGCAGAACTTTACAGAATAGATCTGGTTTTGATTTAGATGCTAGCCAACAAACAGTATCTGAAATCTTGGGAATTTTTTGCAGATCTCAATAATAACTAAACCAGTCTTTGTGTAGAGAAGCAAACAAACAAACAAAACCTCAAGAAAACACAGAACAGACCCCAGCATCTGTCCTGACAGCTTATGTGCCAAGTTCCACTCTGGGATTCTGAAATACCCATGATATTAAGTCCTGCTGGACTCCAGTTCAAAATAAGACAAGATCGAGACTAGAACAGAGGCAGGCTCTGGAACAGGTAGTTACCAAGTTTTTAAACTTTAGTGTTTTGATAAGAAAATCAGAAAGGAAGAAAATGTAGTATGTGGTGAGTTGGATGATTCCTGCTAGAATGCTTGGAAACAGTCAGACATGCTTTGAAGTACAAAAAATGAGGTAAATATTAAGAAAAGGATTTTTCATATAAGATTTCGATACTCACAAAAGTAGCACACGAATAAACCTCCCTGAAGCCATTGGGCATGATATCAAAATATCCTGTCTGCTTAGAAGTACAAGAGCATATACTTGTGAAATTTGTTTTGACATGCAGACTTAGAGAAGTAGACAAATAGCTGCTCCAGAGATCTACGAACTCAGGAAGTGAGCTTCGAACAGAAACTACTACAAGCTACTGTGCTAAATATGCTTTTTGCTTCTCTGTCACTGAGTCAAAACTAATGTTTCACTTAACAGGTAAGAGTCTCATGTGAAGATCTTGGGTTGGTTCTGGTCCGTCACTGTGGCTTATTACAGATATAACTTTTGGTCATGTCTTAGAGACCTTTAATTTGTTACTTGGTATTGAGAAGTGGCTTTGGCGTGGTCTCATAGTGTGTTGAGTAGACTTTTTGTGAGTCCGTACAAGCTCTGCATCCCCCACAAGCAAATGCAGCCATGAAACTTGTGTACGGTGTGATGAGAAGCCTTCTAGAAGAAAAGCCAAATGGCTGTCGCAGGTATTAAGAGCACTGCTTTTGTCAGAGCGGGCACTATTGGTGCGTGGTCGGAGGCTACTCAGAGAGCTGCGTGACTTCACTTCGAAAGTGTGCAGGAATCGGTGGCGGTGACATGGAATACGCTTATGGAGTGTGACTTCATGTTGCATGAAGTTTGGGCAGGGAATAATTTGATGAAATGTAACAAGGGAAAGTGTAGGATCCTGCATCTGGGCAGGAACAACCCCAGGTTCCAGTATAGGTTGGGGAATGACCTGTTAGAGAGCAGTGTAGGGGAAAGGGACCTGGGGGTCCTGGTGGACAGCAGGATGACCATGAGCCAGCACTGGGCCCTTGTGGCCAGGAAGGCCAATGGCATCCTGGGGTGTATTAGAAGG